>JACBKR010003933.1:0-26736 GCA_014218235.1 Colocasia esculenta
ATCTAAGTCCACATCCACTTCTGTTGAAAGTCACAATGATTCCTTCATGTATATCGATTTAATAGAGCTATACGATTTGACATCATAACGATTGCTCATCGTAACGATTTGTTCATCGTGACGATTCCTTAAGTCATCGTAACGATTTGCTCATCGCAACGATTTCTTTAGTCATCGTAACGATTTGCTCATCGCAACGATTTCTTAGTAATCGTAACGATTTGCCTCATCACAATGATTTCTTTAGTCATCGTAACGATTTGCTCATCGCAACGTCTTTAGTCATCGTAACGATTTGCTCATCGCAACGATTCTTTAGTCATCGTAACAATTTGCTCATCGCAACGATTCGTTCAGTCATTGTAACAATTTGCTCATCGCAACGATTCCTTCAGTCATCATAACAATTTTCTCATCGCAACGATTTTTTAGTCATCGTAACGATTTGCTCATTGCAACGATTTCTTTAGTCATCGTACGATTTCTGATCGCAACGATTCTTTAGAGCTCATAACGATTTGCTTCGCGCAACGATTTCTTTAGCGCTCATAACGATTTACTCGTGTAATGATTCTTTAGCCCTCATAACGATTTGCTTCGCGCAACGATTTCTTTAGCACTCATAACGATTTGATTTATGTAATGATTTCTTTAGAGCTCATAACGATTTGCTTTGCGCAACGATTTCTTTAGCGCTCATAACAATTGCTCTCTTATAACGATTCTTCAGTATACAGAACGATTTCTTTAATGAATACAATGATTTGTTTCTATAACGATTCCTCAGTATTCATAACGATTTCTTAATGAATAGAATGATTTGTTTCCTATAACGATTCCTCAGTATTCATAACGATTCCTTTAATGAATACAACGATTTGCCTATCTATAACGACTTGTTAAGTATCATAACGAGTTCTTAAGTAAACACTTAATCATAATGATTTATAAATCATATAGGCAACGACTTTATGGTTTATTGACTTGATATTTATCTCATTTCTGAAAGAGTGAATTGTCAAAGTCTTCTCATATCTGTCTGATGTGGCATTTAATGAAGACAGAATGCACTCTGCATGCATGCAGATGAGATCTTTCCATTATCGTGCATACTCTGCTAACATCTTTTAATATAGCAAAATAGATACTATTCTTGGTGAATATCACATCAACGTTTACTGACAACAAGAGACAGCCTAGTTGTCTAGTGTTCTAGCATTTAATATGTGCAGGGTCCTAAAGATATTTTGTTATACAAGTCGGACAATATAGACGGCAGAAGATCCTATCTCTTTGCGTACACAACTGGATAAAAGTCAGTGACTAGGAGCCTCCAAGTCTCAATCAGTCTAAACGTCTATTAACAAGAGAGACAACGGTTACCTTAACGACTACATTTCAAATGGAGATATAAATCAAGACAGCAGCTCCAGAAGTTCTTCAAGTGACTTACCATTGAATACCACAAGCATTGCAGATCTTCTGAAAGAATCGAGAGCCAAGAATTCAATTCTAGTGGTCTTTAGCTCTTTGCTTCTATGCTGAGAGAATCTTAAGAGAGCAGTACAGTTCTGAGCGAGTGCTTGTTTAGATTATTTGCTCTCAGTGCTAATAGCTTCAGATCATGACTTGCTAAGCTTGATCTAGGGGTTGAATTCCTGTTTATTCCTTTTGTGTTGTGTTCCCTTCTGTTGGAAGGAAGACCTAGTGGGGAGCCAGGGGTTGTGTTCCCTTCTGTTATGAAGGAAGACCTGGTGAGGGATCCAGGGTGTTGTAGTTCCCTTCATGTGAAGGAAGACCAGCTGAGCTGGGTGTGTTTGGTCCATAGGGGGACTATACCCTAGTTAGTGGAATCTTGAGTGTTGCTCAGGGACTGGACGTAGGACTCCTAAGGAGAGGAGGTCTGAACCAGGATAATTCTTGCGTTGTGTGATTGCTTATTGGGTGTTTGTCTTTATACTAACCTTCTAAAACCTTCATCGAAGAACATCTTTGTATGAATGTTTTAAGTACAGGGACTAATCAAATAATTTTTTAAAAGAGCCATTCACCCCACCCTGGGCTCGTCAACTGGGCAAAAAGTTTAAGTATTTTCATTTGCTAATACTGTTTTATATTTTTTCATACAGTTCATTAAAAGCATCTTCAAGATTGGCAGAATCCGATTCAGAACAGGAGGTAAAGGAGGTTTCGAAATTACTTGCTTTAGTCCTGCGATGAGGCTAGATTGCCTTTCTTCCTCTTCAGATTCTGAGCTTGAGGATTCTGAACTGGTAGCTTCTTCGTTGTCCATGTTGCTGCATTGCCTTCTTTTTGTATTTTCTGAATCACTTTCTTTTGCTTTCTTCTTGTCGGATCTTTCTACTAGATCCTTTTTCTTTAGCTGGGACATTCGGATTTGTAATGTCCAGGTTGGTTGCACTCATAGCAAGTTGGCTCCTTCTTTATGTCTTGGAAAAATCGTTTGGAGCCGAACTCTTTTTCTTTGCAAGGATTCTTTGCAACTTTCTTTAAAAGCATAGCTCGCCATCACTATCATCTGACTTTTCTTTAGAATCTTCAGATGAAGAGGAATCTGCAATCCCAAAGCATTTGACATTTTCTTTTTTGAAGAATTTTTAGCAAATCTCTCCATATTAATTTCATGAGCCATGAGGGAACCAATAGCTTATTAATGGATAATTGAGTTAAATCATGTGCTTCCTCAATGACCGTAACTTTAGGAGTCAAAAACATTAGTAAGAGATCTAAAATTTCCTAACTGTTCTTTATTAGTTAAGATATTTCCTAGAGAGCATAATCGTACTATATGTTTGAAAATCTATTGTACATCTAAGTTATATTTTCTGTTGGGAGCTTTTGAATTGATCATATTGTGACACAAGATATCTATCTAGTTTGTTTAACCCTATCAGTACCTTCATATGTTACTTGGAATTTGTCCCACATTTCTTTTGATGTTCTACAGCCGAAAGCCTATGAACTCTCTTAGAAAGTGCACAGCAAAGATAGTTTTAGCTTTGTAGTTTAATGACATATTTCTTTTATAGCTAGTGAAAGACAGAATAGGGAGGTCTCACAATGATTTGGAAATCACCTTGTTTTATTACCTACCATAGGTCGAAGTCAGTCCTCTGATGAAGCACTCCATCTGCATCTTCCATATTGATAGTCCTCACCATCAAAGAATGGTGGTTTGTAACAGATTAGCCTTCATAGTGTGAGTTTCAGCTGCCATTTCTTCTCAAATTTTTAGATTCTTCTGAGAAAGACCTCGCCCTGATACCACTTGGGATCGAAATGGCACAACAGAGTCCTAGAGGGGGGTGAATAGGACTTCTTGGTTTAAAAAATTTCCTTCTAAAATTGCACAACACTAAATAAATTCGTTAGTACTTAGTGTGATGTGTGTGATTCAAGTGTGAACTAGGCGGGAAACAATCACACAAAATATGCACAATGATTTATCCTGGTTCGGCCCTTCCTATATGGAAGTCCTACAGCAGTCCTCAAGCAACCACTTGAGATTTCACTAACGGCCAATAACTTGGCCTTCTCTCATCCTTGAGAGGTAATACAAACCCACTTTCTCCTAAGCAAGTCTTCCCTAAATAGGGGTACAAGACTGCCTACACAAGGCCTGTCCTACACAGGAGGGAAATGCAGAAGAAACAAACTTCTGTAGAAATTACACAGGAAAAACAATAATAGGACACTGTGTGTTAGCCTCAATGCTGAGCACTAACAACATTGAATTCAGAAGGACTTTACAGATTAAAAATGAGCCAAATTCCTATCTGAATGAGCAGGGTGGGACTTTAGAGGAATAAGCAATTACAATTGCCACCCAAACACAAGACTTCTGTGTGGAAACAAGGAGAGCTGATGAGAATCTTGCGAAAGAGGAGCTCTCCAACATGAGGCTGGAAGAGGGCTTGTGAGATCATGGGCTTGAGAAAATTGTAAGTATTGAGCTCATTGGAGTTGAATTGCACTTGATATATCTATGTGGTCCTTCTTTCAAACGCAGCTTCTTTTAAATAGCTTCAGAACATAGTCATTTGAAGATGGTCATTGGAATTTGCTCGTTTGAAGAGAGCTTAGGATCTTTGGATTTTGCAAGGCTTGTTGTCCATGGGTCCTTCTGTCTTGTTTCTTTCCAATGTCTTTAGACGAGGGTTGCAACTTCACAGCTAGAAGATCAATTCTCATTAAATGTACTGTGAGGGTAGCATGCTGAAAAAGTGCTTCAATAAATGTCTGCAGTAAAGACAATACAAAAAGAAAGAGTATCTCCATACCTTTATAAGGCGAAAATTTTATAAGGCAGAATGATAATTATAGAAGACAAATTTTTACGCCTTATAAACTCGTGATAGAAGGCAGTTATAGCCCTATTAGATGACGGAAGTTGTGTGTCTATTTTTTAGAAGGCTATAATTTCTGCCTTTTAAGATCTACGTAGAAGGGCAAATACTTTGTTATCTATTCCTTTTAGATGGTAGAAGATTTTGCCTTCTAAGCTGTCAAAATATATACGAGAAGGAAAATTTTTTGCCTTCTATACTAACATCATATACAAAACTATTATCTTTTAAAAGGATTCTTGTTCACTATATAAACTGTAAAAAATTTAATGGCAAATCCTCTTAAAGATTTTCTCAAAATAAATTTTAATGACAAACATAAATTTATGTTAAATATACATGAAAATATTTTTGACAATAGAAGATTACAAATATATGATATCAAATGACCAAAAGATACAAAGTCATAAGTGAAAGTATAACATCCATATTGTTATGATAATATGCACTCAAGTGCATTTGAGATACACAACCTATTTAGAAATGTAAAAAAAAAAAGACTGTCCACAATATACAAATGTGAGAACCACATGATCTTCATAACTTTATAAGCATCCATCATCATTTCTCTTGAAAGTACCTAAAAAAGATTAACTAAATTGTATAAATAAAGAAGTACAAAACTTACTAGGAAATAAAAATTATTTCAAAAAAATATTAAATAATTACAATGCCATAAGAGATCAATAATTAACCAACATATCTATCTTTATTTAGCATTCTCTTTGAGCATTGAAATAAAATTTCATTATGACAAAATGATAAAAAATATACAAGATATAATTAGAGGTAAGTTTTGTAAATAAAGAAATTTAGAACTTACAAGATTTTTTATTCATGGAATAGATTTCCTTCACATTGTCTCAATATTTTTCGCAAGTTTAATGGCAATCTCATATTAGGATGTAAGACTTTAGTCACATAAACTTCATGATATCATCACCAAAGGTTGTCCATCCACTTCTTTTCTTGGATCCTTGCTAATTATTTTTCCTTTCGCCACACGATCAAAAGTAAATCCAGTAGATAGCATGTGTTCTTTCCTAAAAGATATAAAGAATTAAATAATCAAAAACAACATTATTTGAGCATAGATTCTAAAAAGTATATACAACAGATCGATTCTTCTTGTGCAACATTATTGATGTCATTGGTTGACTAGGCTGCAAATATAAGAAGATCATCATTTACTCAAGTTGAAACCAACTCTAGATAATCAATAAATAATATCAGCTTAAGTCATATTTCATAATTTTAAAAAATACTTACTGGTAAAGGAACCATATAACTGCCAGCTGAAGACTCAGTTGTTGCAGAATGATTGACATAATTTTCTCTATTAGAATCATCATTTAAGGCACCATTGTTTCCAGCAACAACCTAAAGCTACAAGATAAATTTTTTATAATTTAATATAACATCAAATGCAAACAGAAAAATCTATGTAAAATTGTAAAATATATATACAAAAATACATACATGTTCATTTCTTCCATTGATTACAATTGCAACTATTCCTATAAAGTTGCATACTTTGTTTCCATCTCAACCATTTTACTTTTCATAGAAACAAATTCTTCTCTCATCTCATGTGTATTGGATAGTCATGTGCTAGCTTACCACATTTTTTCTTTTAGCCATAAACATCTGTAGATGTGACAAACGAATCATAACATTCAGGTTTACCTACAATGCTCTTTGGCCAGTCATAGAAATCATCTACGGTTTTGCACAATTCTCTTATTGATCTCCGATATTCTCTTTATACTTATCAAAAAACATATTAGTTATGGTAAAAACAACTCTAAAACATTTCATAACACATTTAATTCAAAATTATTTTTACCTTGCAGTATCACATTTCCAAAGTGGGACTAAAATCTTCCATTGTTCCTCAACTATAAATTATTGTGGGCATGAGTTATCTCCAGAAGATTGAAATAAACTTTCTTCAATCTTTCCTTGTATATTTCCACTTTTTAGAGAGTGATGCAACCACATAATTCTCATGACGATCCTCAAATTCAAACTTGTCTGCAAAAAATAATAATAAATGTTAGTTATCAAGAGAGAAATATTATGAAAAAAACAATAATGTAAGTTAGATTGTTACTTACCCTCACTAATTCTAAACATTCATTGATATTTTGTTCTGGCATGTATCTCCAATCAAATACATCAATAGGCAACAAATCACCATGCGAGCCATATACCTAAAAAATGTGCAAATTCAATAACATGCAGCCAATTGGTCTATTTAACTCATCAAACTGAACTTAAGACGTTTTGCCAGGGGCATATTATATATATAAAACACCTTAACAAGAATGAGAGTTTTCTATATTTCTACATCCTGGGTACAACTCCTTTTTAGCATTTTCTAACAATGAATAAAATTTTTCAGCATCAACACCAATTTTATTCCTGATCTGATTTTGTGTTCTATCTCTTCCTCATGCATCAATGGAATTCCAACTGCATCATGAATCATCTCATGCATATCATTACTTGATGATGCAATATCATTATGCTACATTGCTCTTTTTTCTCCATGAAATGTCCTAACAGTGTATGACAACATCATACCTTTGAATAGTAAATGCTCTGCAACTTTCCTTATTGATAATAAGGTAAGACTGCAACAATCACTACATGGACATCTAATAACATTCTTTGATCCTGCATTTGCTATGGCAACCTTCAAGAATTCAGCCACCACTAGGCTCGCTGGATTCATCAAAATATCAAATATAATAATGAAGTGAGCCACCACACAGGCTTGCTGGATCACATATATCAAATATAATAATGAAGTGAGCTACCACCCAGGTCCGCTGGATCACATATATCAAATTTAATTATGAAAGAGCCACCACCCAGGCTCGCTGTATCACATATATCAAATTTAATTATAAATGAGTCACCCCCAGGCTCGCTGGATCACATATATCAAATTTAATTATAAAATGAGCCACCACTTAGGTCCGCTGGATCACAATATCAAATTAATTATAAAGTGAGCAACATCTAGGTCCGCTAGATCACATACCTTGCAAGATTATAATAATCTCTTGACGGTCTTCAATTAGAAGAGAACCACAATGTTATAATATTGTCAATACCTGAAAATAATGAATCACAATTTTAGTTGATATTAATAAAGTTTGTGATAACAAGTCTAGATTTCACAATCATTTATGATAAGTTAAACATGGATTCTACAACTAACAGTATATATCAAGACAGGAGAAATTCTTAAACCCAATAATATCATTTTCTCAAAATATTTACAAATACTTCTAAGTAGTGTTAAATGTCTCTTTAAATAGTGAAAATTTGTGTTATCATAATAACTTCATTTATACAATGATGGACCTATAGATCTCATTAATTAAAAAGATTCTTTCCACAAATCAGATTACATGTTGGTTGTAAAATATAACAAATTTATTAAAACATTTTCTTCTACCAACTCTATTATTTTTATATATCGAATGTGAAGGAGCAGCAGGGGGGAGAGGAGTTCAAGGGGAAAAAAATTATTTTGCATGCTGCTGCTTCGGGGGGAGGCGGGCCAGCTTTAGTATTTTTATACATCATATACAGAACGGATGTGAGGGGGGGAAGAGGGAGTTCAAGAGAAAAAAAAAAATGAAAAACTAACTAAACGCATGCAGGGAGGGGGGGGGGGGGTGTGGGGGGGTGGTACGGGTGGGGGGGGGGGGGGGGGGGGGGGGGAGTTTAGAGTAAAGCAAAAAAAAAAAAAAAACTACCTACGCAAGATGCTAGGTTCGGTGGGGTGGGGGATCAGTTTAAGAAAAAAAAAGGGCAAAAACAAAACCTACGCAACGCATGCCTGCGTTGTTGGCTTCGCGGGAAGGGTTTAAGAAAAAAGAAACGGATGTGAACACGGGGAGGGGGGAGGTTTAAGAAAAACAAAATATACATACCTGCTGCTTCGGTGGAGCGGCTGGCGCTGCAGGCTGTTGCTTCCCTGTGCTTGGTGGAGCCGGCGCCGACCTGTTTTTCTCCGTAGAAAACAGACAAACGAAAGACGCGCAGGGTGGGGGCGGTTAGGGTGGGAAAAAAATTATTTGATGATTTTTTTAATTTGTTTGATATTAAATTTTCAGAGGGTTAGATATTATTTCTAATTTAGTAAATAAAAGGCACAATCTCATTATGTGTTCTATTATTAAATTTATAAGACCCAATTTATATTGTGCCTTTAATATAGAAGATTAATATGAATAGAAGGTAAAATTTTATTTTGCCTTTCAAAGCTTAAAATAAAAGTCACAAAGTTTTTTGCCTTTTATTTTCTGCCTTTTATAGGCAAGTTTTTAGTAGTGGTATCTTCATACCTTTGAGGTAGGTGAGTCAGAGAGCAAAAAGAAATGGTATGGAAACCTCTTATAGGCATGCTTTCAGACAGAAAAGAGAGGACAGATAGTTGCATGAAAAAAGGTAAATCATGGGTTGTAGGATCGAGTGATTAGGTAAAGCAGATCTAGAAGGGGGGGTTCAATAGATCTGTTACCAATCTTTGCGGAAGCTTAAGAAAATTAAAACTATTTTAACTCAGAGATCTAATCACAGAAATAATTTCCAGATCTAAGATATGAGTGTGTGAAAGAAGGTGTGAGACAATTAAGTAGTCAGTGTGAAATTGCAATCCTATGCAATCATCTAACGGATCAACAATTCAAACCATTGCACATAGGATTTTTAGGTGGTTCGGAAATCACACTTGTGATCCCTACATCCACCCCTCACACAGTGAGGACACACTACTCAAAAATTTGAGTACAACTCACACTGGAGCACGGCGACTCCAACACCCTTGAGTTCAACAACTTACATACAAATATAGAGCACACTCGCTCCAGAAACTGAGCACACTTGCTCAACCACACACTGAGTAGACAACTCACACAAACCAAGCTCAATAGCTCACAAGACACAAGCTAGATCAAGGCCAACATAAATCAAATCCTCTAGCAAAGATCTGATTGAAGACAAATTCATTCACAGAAACTGTGCAACACTTCATGCACAAATCCCTTGGATGAATCAGGAGAGCAACTTCAGAAATGATAGGAATAGATATAGTATTTGTGTCCTCCGATGGAGATTCCGTTGCAGAAGGTTGAATTGAAGGGATTCGTTGATGCTTTCAATCACTTGGCGATGCTCTGTCAGTAGCCTTTGGATCACCAGAAATTTCCTTCAATTCTTTGCTTCTGCTAGATCTGCTCCTTTGAGAGGTGCTTTAGCTCCTTCTCCAGAGCTCTCCTTCAATCCCTTGTGCGGTCCAAGGATGATGATAGATCACCACAGCAACTAGATGAACGAGACCAGGAGATTCCCCTTTTTGCCGCCAAAAGCTTTTTCTGGAATATTATGGAGGTCTCCTCACTTTTGGGGGGCCGATCATTGGGGGTATATATAGCCCCATAAGTCCAATTGTACCCTTGTGGTGCGTGGGCACATGATCCAAGGCAAGTCCCCTTGAACCCCAAGCGGCCATGTGTCCAAAGGAATCAGATGAGAAGGCTTTAGCCAGAGTGTGTCGACACCCCTTCTGAGTGTGTCGACACACTGTCCCAGACGGGCAAAATCATCTCCTGGAAGCTGGGTCTAGTGTCGACACCACTATTGAGTGTGTCGACACACTGTCCCAGTCAGACAAAAGGGTCTCCTGGAATCCAGAACTTGTGTCGACACCACCATTGATTGTGTCAACCACTTTGACCCTATCTTCAAACATGGCTTCAGGGACAATGATCTAATGTCGACACCACCAAGGGATGTGTCGACACCACCGTGACAAAAACTGTATGGGCCTGAAAATTTAACATATAAACTATTAGCACAATACATTATCATCAAAGTATGAAGTGTAAAATGTTCAAACCATGTTGTTGGGCATTATTATTCTATGAAAGAGGTATGTACATTGTCTACGCAACAAGCACAAAATCACATAATGTCATCATCAAACTAGAGAGAGAGAGAGTTAGTTAAAAAATTGTAGAACCACACTCAACCCAACATTCTCCCCCTTTTTGATGATGGCAACAATGAATCAACATGGAAGTTTGATTTTCTTAAACATGTGATTTTTGAGTCATTCATTCACATAATTCCAAGCATACAAGAACCATAGCAAGGACATTCAACATGTTCATCATACCAACAATTGTCATTAAAAGAGATTTTTTACAAAATGTGACAGTTGTCACAGTCAAGACAAAATGTTGCTGACAAGCATCCCTTTTCAAAATGAATCATACCACCCTTCTCCCCCTTTTAACATCAAAACAAAAAAAGAAAATCCATCAAGAGGATCGAGGTGGAGGAGGGAGAGGGAGTAAAATAGACTATATAGACTTCATTCTAGCCTCCATAGTAGATAAGTTTGTCCTCAGCTATGTTGCATGGTGGCCAAATGAGTATGCAACAGTTCTTCCATACGTTGATGATTGTCATACATGTTTGCTTGGAAAGAGCTGAGATCAGCTGACATAGGTTGGGAGCTGAAGAAGAGCTTGGAATAGAGCCATGACTGTTAAAAGAATGAAGCTCACTCTTGAGAGCTGCCATGTCCTGGTCAATATGAGCTAACAAGTTCTTCATGCCTTCCATATCATCAACCAAGTGAGCAAAAGATAGTCGAGTCTTTGACACTTGAGAGACAACTCTGACTATTGAAAAAACCTCGCTGAGTGAGTGTTAGCTAAAATGCCTTGGAGAACAAATTTTCAAGCTTGTCTTGAAGTTCTTTAGTTGGCCACAAGCATCTCCCAATGTGCCAATAAGCTGTTGAATCTATGGGTTGCATGTTCTGCCAGCTCTTTTTGTCTAATGAACTGACCATTAACTTTACTTTCCAACCTTTGAATTCGAAGCTCAATCTATCTACAGTTGAAGAATAGAGTAATTGAGAGTGGCAAACTTGTCTTCAAGAAAGGTGTACAACTCTGGGGAACAGAAGGTCCACCAGTAGAAGTGGATGCTAAACCAGGGAATTGGGGAAAGAAGGATGGAGGATCCACATCATGAGCTAGAGGGTGAAGAACCGTAGTGTGGGTGAGTGGTGTGTATCTGGAGGAACTTGGACCTCAACCTCATGTGGGGGCTGAACCTCTGGAGCAGGTTGTGGTGATTGAACAACAGGAGGTGTTCCTCTTCTTCAGGTGCAGCAGGTGGCTCAACAATTGGCCCTCGACAAACTTGAGCACCGTCAATCGAAATCCCATAAATTTTTGCAAATGTTTCAAACAATAATATGTTTTGTGGAATGGATTGAACTTTTTCATTTGCAAAAGAACACCAAAATGCTGAAAGACAACAGTTACATGTGTAGCATAAGGCAGTGATCTATGAAGATCTCCTGGTTGTTTCAGATAATATTTGATACATGATCACATTCAAATTGACCTTGATATCCTTCTTCATGCAATACAAGACAAATCTCTGAATGTCTGTGAGCCTGTCCCTTCCACCACCTTATGTGTGTGATGATCGTAGTGAGAATGTGATGAATTAACCGAAGATAGGTGGAAATGTGTTGTATTGAACTTAGTGACATAGGTTTGCCTGGAGTCTATTTGATCATGAGGCAAACCAGTAAGCAAGGTGTAACTTCATGCAAGTCAAATTCAAAGTTATGGTAATCTTCCCTTCATCTGAAATCTTGAAAAGTCTAGAAGCCAGCTCAGTGGATAAGAGAATAGAAACCCCTTTCACTTCAGATTGAAAACCTTCTGGTTCAACAAACAAATTCTGATAGAATTCTTGCACCAGTCTAGGGTAGAAAGTACGAAATTCAGAAATAAAGGGCAGCCAGCCTTGAAACTTGAAAAAGTTGATGAAATCAGGATATGCACTGGCAAAGTTCTCATCTTGTAAATCAACAGCCCTGGGCTTGAGAATAGGTTTCCCTTCAGAGACTATCTTGGAGAGTGTAGCTTCAGAAGGATGAGGAGAACCAGAGGAGGTGGAAGAGGATTCCTCCGAAGTGTCTGAAGAACTGGATAGAAGCTTCCTCCGGGGATGACGAGACACTTTGGGGGATTTCCCGCGACCAGAGGATGACAACCTACCTGCTTGGAGGGAGTTGCAGAGGGGGAAGACACATCCCGTTGCCGTGTTGGATCATGGCGGCGCTTGCTCCGACGTTCAGTTGGGGGTTCTTCGATGACAACCCCTCGAGCAGAAGCCTAGACCTCGCACCCCTTTTTGGGTGTCTGCTTGGGAGGCATGCAATAAGAGAGAGAGAGAGGAAGAGGATGGGGAGAAGGAGGAGATGGCGGGAACAAGAGAGAAATCTCCTATTTCCGTGGATATGAAAGGGGGTGGTGGGTCGTCCTGCAAACAAAAAGGGCATATAAGAGGGCTCGATGCAAGAGAAGAAGAGGTAAGATGATCCGCTAGTACACTTTACCTAAACAGTGTCTGATGAAAAATCGGCCTGAAGAAGCAGTGGTGTCGACACAGGAGGGGACTGTGTCGACCTGACCAGTGATGGTGTCGACAATGAAGAGGACTGTGTCGACCTGGCTGGACAAAAACTGATGATATGTACAGGAAAAACTGGAAGGAAGTCTTTATGATGATGAAAGAAGTATGGAATCAACTTGTCAAGGATTTTTAATATGTTAAATAATTCATTTGTCATTTCTTAACAAAAGCCCATTATTAATTCAAGGGTTAAACAACAGCCTACAAGAGATGTTCATGGATTGAATGAAACACTGAAAAGACATTTTGAATGATATAGGGCATTCAATACAAGCAATAGCCATCTTTCATTCATCTAATCCAAGGTAATGAAAAATGTCTTTTAGAATGAAGTTAATTGTGATGAAATTAAACAGTCTTAAGCAATCTGATTTGGGGCAAGGTTGTTTGTTTTGAGGGAATCTCCTTGGACATTTTTTTTAAATAATCAAACTGTCAAATGTAGTAAATCTTGTTCACATAGGAACTAATACTTTTTACACACCATAGTCCCTGATTACTAAAGATTTGCTCATTATCCAGTTCAAAGGGGCAAATGATAACCTTTTGACATGAAAATATACGTTTATATGATGCCAATATTTCCAGTTACTCAGTTATCATAAATATTGTAAGGATTTTTGTTTTTATTCTGATTGACCCCTTGGAACAGAGATAGCAAAAAAACCTCATGACATACATGGCACTTCATTCTGTGTGAAGGTTTGTAGTTTCTCAGCATTAGTGTCATTGCTCTGTATAAAGAAACATTGAAGGAGAATATTATAAAACTGAATACAACCTTTTCCCTCATCAGTTATAAAAGAGATGTCTAAATTCAATGCACATTTGAGCTTCGTGTCTTTAAGAAATTTAAATTACTTTAGGAAGTCAGAATATAATTGAAGATTGCCTATAAAGATGTAGTAGATCAGTCAAAAAGTCATTTAGGGTTCTTTTGAGAAAATTAATGAACATCTCATGAATAGGGATTGTGTCAACACAATGAATGAATTCTGAGTTTATGTAAGAAAAGAGTTATGAATTCTTTAGCTCCCCCTGAGTTGATGATGCTTAGAAGTCTTCATTAAGATAAAGAGAATCAAAGATTTTATAGCAAGAATGATTTTATTGAAGAACAAGGACTCCCCCTTAACAATTGCATACATGATTCTTGATACTTGGCGGAGACATATACTCACGCATAGTGAAAGTGTCCAGACAAGCTTAACTTGTCTTTCTTCAAATCACCATTTGATATACCAAGAATTTAATGCAATGTGAGAGTGAAGAACTTATTTGCAAAAATGGAAAGTGTTTCATTGGCAAGAAAATAGATAAAAGAATGTAAAGTGAAAGGAATATTTACATCATGAAGCAATCACTCCCCCTCAGAGTGTGCTTGAACAAAGACACACACAACACTCAACCCAATGATGGAGAGGTCAAGAAGAATGTCGACATTTGCATAACCCAAGCTCTCTCCTTAAAGATGAAAATCTATTCTGGAAGAGGCTTGGTGAAAATATCAGCAATTTGTTAATTTCAATGAAATGAAGCTCAAAGATTTCTTAGCTACCTCATCCCTTAAGAAATGATGTCTTATTTCAATGTGTTTTGTGCGAGAATGCTGAATTGGGTTTTTAGACAGATTAATAGCACTAGTGTTAACACATAAAATCGGAATATAACCTAACTTATGATTATAGTCTAGGAGCTGGGTTTCACCCAAAGAATTTGTGTGCCACAACACCCAGCCGCAACATACTCAGCCTCTGCAGTGGATAGAGCAACTGAGTGTTGCTTTTAGAAGCCCAAGAAATCAGGCATCCACCTAGATATAAGCACAAGCCACTAGTACTTTTTCTATCAAGCTTACAATTGCATAATCAGCATCACAATAAGCAATCAAATATAATTACAACCAGCAGGATACCAAATGCCAAGTTCACATGTTCCAACAAGATATTTAAAGATTCTTTCGACAGCTGACATGTGACTTTCTTTAGGATTAGCTTGAAACCTTACACACAAGCATACACTGAATTGAATATCAGGTCTAGAAGTAGTAAGATAAAGTAGAGATCCAATCATACCTCTGTATGTCTTTGGGTCTACTGACTTACCAAGTGAATCTTCTTCTAGTTTACATTTACTGCAATTGGTGTGCTTGAGTGGTTGAGGTTCTGAAAGTTAAACCTTTTCAGAAGTTCTTTGACATACTTTGTTTGACTTATGAAGATCCCTTCACTGGTTTGGTTAACCTGTAATCCCAAAAAGAATTGTAAGTACCCATTAAACTCATTTCAAATTCAGTTTTCATTTGGTTAGCAAATTCAGTACACAGACCTTTATTTGTGGATCCAAAAATTATGTCATCAACATAATTTGGATAGCAATTATTTTGATATTCACTGTTTTTGTGAACAAGTTTGATCAACATTACCTCGAGTGTATCCTTTATCCAATAAGAATGAACTTAAATGGTCATATCAAGCTCTTGGAGCTTGCTTGAGACCATAAAGAGCCTTGTGAAGTTTGAAAACATAATCAAGAAATGTTACATTTTCAAAGCCTGGAGGTTGTTCTACAAAAACATTTTCTTTCATGTAACCATTCAAAAAGGCACTTTTGACATCCATTTGGAAAACTTTAAATTTCAGAGATGATGCAAAAGCAAGAAATATCCTCACAGCTTCTAGCCTAGCTACAGGGGCAAATGACTCTTCAAAATAATCCCAAACTCTTGAGTGTCCATTGGTAACTAGTCTAGCTTTATTCCTAACAACTTGACCTTTCATTCAGTTTATTTCTAAATACCATCTAGTGCCAATAACAGTGGTCACTAGGTCTAGGTACTAATTCCCACACTTGATTTTGAAAAATTGATGAAGTTCATCATGCATGACATTGATCCAATCTTCACTCATTAGAGCTTCATCAATTGACTTGGGTTCAATTTGGGAATTAGTGCTAGTGGGTCTTCATGAATTCCATTCAAAAAGGATGATCTAGTCCTAACTCTATCATGCACATTGCCAACTACATTTCAATTGGATGATCTCTCAAAAATCTGTTTTCAGGAATTACCTCTTGACATGCATTCAAGTCTAGAACAATATTACCTGATCCACTGTGGTAGGTGAATGGTTGTCCAGAATTTCAAGTGAGTCGTACTTTTCTCAACAGTTGGTGAAGATTCAACAATGAAATCATCTTCTTCTTATTCTGAGGAACCTTGCAAGATGTAGAATCATCAGTGAGAATGAGTTTTCATCAAAGACTACATGTGGAGATTCTTCCACAGTTTTATTTTGAGAATGTACACTCTAAAAGCTCTAGAAATTTTGAATAGCTAAGAAAAATGCTTCATGACTTTGGCATCAAATTTATCAAGATTTTTCTATTGTTATTATGTACAAAGTATTTGCAACCAAAGACTTTAAAGTAAGACAAAGTTGGCTTTTTGTTTTTTAACAGTTCATAGGGAGTTTTTTCTAATTTTTGGTCTGACCAATGCTCTATTTAGAATGCGATTTGCTGTGTTTACAGCTTCAGCCCAGAAGGATTGGGCAGTTTGCTTTCCAAGAGCATGGATCTAGCCATTTCCACAAGTGTTCTATTCTTCCTTTCCACAACTCATTTTGTTCTGGAGTTCTTGAAGAGAGAATTTATGGAAAATGTTTAGTTCAGCACACAAATCAGAAAAAGATTGTTTCAAATTCACCCCCACGATCAGTTAAATAGATTAATTTTATGAGAAAATTAGGTTAAGGCAGAGGTGCGTGTAGAAGTTCCTGAATTCTAGACAAGCATCACTCTTGTGAGATAGAAAATAACCCAAGTATATCTAGTAAAATCATCAATGATGACAAAAACCATATCTTTTGCCATTAAGACTAAGAATCCTTGTTGGCCCAAAAGATCCATATGAAGTAATTCTAGTGGCATAGATGTGAGTACATCATTGAAGGTTTTAAAAGATTTTCTGGTTTTTCCTTGAGCACATATCCCACAGAGAGTTGATTCTCAATGTTGGAAAAGATTCAAGAAGTCCTTTAACCAGATTTAGCCTTAAGAGTTTATTTATTGTGTTGAAACTTGCATGACCAAGTCTTTTATGCCATGTCCATGCAATTTCATCTTTATTTGCAACTAAACAAATGTTTCAGCAAAACTTTGTCAAGATTGATCATGTAGACATTGTTCTCTCTCTTGTCCAAAGAATTTTATTTTATCAGTTGAAGAATCAATTATTTTGCAAAAATCTGATTCAAACACAACCTTGTGACCTTTGTCACACAGTTGGCTAATACTCAACAAATTATAGTTCAAACCATCAACTAACAAAATATTTTCAATTGAGTTTAAGGAGGATCTACCAACCTTTCCAGATCCAATGATTTTCCCTTTATTTTTACCTGCAAATGTGACAGATCCTCCCTCCTTTTCAATCAGAAATGAGAACTTTGTTCTTGTGTCCTGTCATGTGTCATGAACACCCACTATCAAGAAACCATACATTGGAGTTGGGTGCACGACCTTCCTACAAAAATCAAATCAGAGAAGAGAAGATTTTGTACCCAAACATGTGTTTGGACATCAGTGTGTTTGAGCAGAGGCAATAGATCTTTTCTAATTCAAAATTTGTGTTGTTTTTGCATTTGATTTGTTTTAGAAGTGATTTCTCTTTTACCAACTTAGTATTTCTTTTTAGAAATGAAAACAACAGTCTTTCTTTCATAAGCATGGAGGTATGCACTGGGCATGATCATTCATGTATGGAAAATCAAACCAGGATTCTGTTGGTATCTTGAGAATTTGGATAAAAGAATTGTGAATGGTACCAATAAGGATTATGACACCATTAATTCCAAGAGTTGATCCAATCAGATTAATGTGTTATCTTGGATCTCCAAGAATTATCATAAAGATTTATTTTTGTGTTTTTTTTATTATTTGAGTTTTTGTTTGTTTTTGTTCAACTGATTTTGATTTCAGACTTCGATAGGTCGACTTGTGTTGGACTGGTGTCGACCCATTTTGTTTCTTTTGGTAGAGACATTCTTTTTGTTTGATTCTTGAAATTTTCAGATGTGGTATTTAACACTTGTTTATTGTTGTTTTCTTGACTAGCACTTTTAACAAATTTTATCAGGGGAGTTTTTGAAGATTTTTCTTTCTTTCATCAGATTTATTCTTCAAGGATTTTTGTGTGGTGAATCTTAGTCCATGTTTCTCAGTTCTCATTTTGCTCCTAGCAAGGCATCAAGATTGTCTTTCCTTTTGTGAAGGTTTCGATTACTTGTTCTTTTTCTTCCAGCAAGTTTTTCAGATTCTGAATCTCATCAATAGCTTGTTGCTTTTCCCTTTTTGCAATTCCATTTTTTTAGAAAGTTTTTTAAAATATTACTGGCCTTTTGAGATGCTAGTTGATTCATCAATTTCATTTAGAAGTTTTTCCTTTTCTTCATTGAGTTCATATGCTTCATTTTCAAGTTCAGAAATTCTTCTATTCAATGAAGTATCATGCATGGCATTTTCATTTCTTTTTCAGATATTTCTTGTCTTTTCTTATTTAGAAAATGTTTCAACCAACTCAGCATATGCATCATGCCAATCTTAATAGTATATTGTTCAAAGGAAGTACTTACCTTTTCCATCACTACTGTTGGCCATAAAACATAGCTCCTCATTCTCTGAGCTTGAGGACTTCTCTTCTTCATCCTCACTTTGATCATCATCTGACCAAAAGTTGCTACCATAGCTTTAGGCTTCTTCATTTGTTGTTCTTTTTGTACTTGTCCTTTTTATTCTCAGGACATTCCCTTTCATATGTCCTGCATTGTTGCACCTGTAGCAAATAATAGTCTCATCAATTTTTTGATTTCTTAGAATTAGCATTTGAAAAAGAAATATTCATTTTGCCAGAAGAAAATTTTTCTTTCCAGTGATCTTTCTTTCTTGATTTTAGAAATTTTCTGAATTGCTAGTCATGAGGGCAAGTTCATCCTCATTGGACTCAGACTCTTCAGAACTTGATTTCTCTTGACTTTTATCTTTGTTACTTGATTGAGGCTTTAAAGCAACTAGTTTGGTTTTAAGCATATGCTCTTCATTCTTTTCAAGTTTATTGCATATGTCATTAAAGATCCTATAAGTCATCCAAAGAGATTTTGGACAAATCCTTAGAATCTTCAATCACAGTGGCCTTAGTATGCAGATAGATGAGAGAGAGCGCAAAATCTTCTTACCAAATCAGCATCAGTGTACTCTTTACCTAGTGCCTTCAGTCCATTTAACAATTGTCATAAACCTAGCAAACATTTCAGAAATGGTTCATCAGATTTCATCATGAACAATTCATATTAGAAGTAGAAACAAGTATGACTTTAGTTTCCCTAACTTGAGATGTTCCCTCATACATTATTCAAGTTTATCCCACTCTCTTTAGTAGATTTACACATGGATATTCTTGAATATTCTTTAGGGTTGACTGCACACTGAAGCAGGTTCATGGTACTGTAGTTAAGAGTGGCCTTCCTAATCTTTTCTCTAGTCCAATTCTCCTCATCTCCTTGATTTTCAAAGGGACCCACTTCAACTACCTTCCAGATTTCATAGTTTTGAGCCCTAAGAAAAAATTGCATGCGATTTTCCAATAGGAGTAATTAGACCCATGAAAAATGGTGGCCTATTAATGGAATGACCTTCAGCAACAAACCTCGAGAATCCAAATAGGAAGCAAAACAGAAACAAGACAATCAACCAATTCAAGCAAGTGTCACACAAAAGCAAACAAAACACTCAAATCAATCAGAACAATTATGACCCTCTCTGATACCAATTGTAGGATCGAGGATGATTATGTAGGTGAAGCAGATCTAGAAAGGGGGGTTGAATAGATCTGTTACTAATCTTTGCGGAAGCTTAAGAAATGAAAACTTTTAACTCAGAGATCTAATCATAGAAACATTTCCAGATCTACGATATGAGTGTGTGAAAGAAGGTGTAAGACAATTAAGTAATCAGTGTGAAATCGCAATTCTATGCAATCATCTAACACAGATCAAACAATTCAAACCATTGCACATAGGATTTTTTAGGTGGTCAGAAATCACACTTGTAACCCTAACGTCCACCCCTCACACAGTGAGGACACATACTCAAAATTTGAGTACAACTCACACTGGAGCACGACGACTCCAACACCCTTGAGTTCAACAACTTACACACAAATTCTAGAGCACACCCCGCTCCAGAAACTGAGCACACTTGCTCAACCACACACTGAGTAGACAACTCACACAAACCGAGCTCAATAGCTCACAAGACACAAGCTAGATCAAGACCAACACAAATCAAATCCTCTAGCAAAGATCTGATTCAAGAAAAAATTCATCACAGAAACTTGTGCAACATTCATGCACAAATCCCATGGAGAATCAGGAGAGCAACTTCAGAAATGATAGGATAGGAATAGATACAGTATTGTGTACTCCGATGGAGATTCCGTTGCAGAACGTGAATTGAAGACATTCGTTGATGCTTTCAATCACTTGGCGATGCTCTGCTTCAGTAGCCTTTGGATCACCAGAAATTTCCTTCAATTCCTTGCTTCTACTGGATCTGCTCCTTGAGAGGTGCTTCAGTTCCTTCTCCAGAGCTCTCCTTCGATCCCTTGTGCTATCCAAGGATGTAGATAGATCACCACAACAACTAGATGAACGAGAGTGGGAGATTCCCCTTTTTGCCGCCCAAAAGCTTTTGATGAGAAGGCTTTAGCCAGAGTGTGTCGACACCCCTTCTGAGTGTGTCGACACACTGTCCCAGACGGGCAAAATCATCTCCTTGAAGCTGGGTCTAGTGCGACACCACTATTGTGTGTGTCGACACACTGTCCCAGTTAGACAAAAGGGTCTCCTGGAATTCGGAACTAGTGTCGACACCACCATTGAGTGTGTCGACACACTTTGACCCTATCTTCAAATATGGATTCAGGGACAATGATCTAGGTCGACACCACCAAGGGATGTGTCACAACCACCATGACAAAAACTGTATGGCCCTGAAAATTTAACATATAAAACATTAGCCACATACATTATCATCAATGTATGAAGTGTAAAATGTTCAAACTATGCTGGTTGGGCATTATTATTCTATGAAAGAGGTATGTACCAGTTCTACCCAACAAGCAAAAATCACATAATGTCATCATCAAAAAACTAGAGAGAGAGAGAGCGAGGGAGGAGAGGAGAGAGAGAGAGAGATAGTTAAAAAATTGTAGAACCACACTCAACCCAACATGGGTCTGTCAGTGGTAGGTGTACTCTGTCAGATGCCATGTACCTGAAATACAATAAATGCACTATCTCTCTGTATCCACAAAATCTGGATCATTTCATGAAGCAAACAGCTCGTTTGAATAAAGAGTTGCAGAAGAAATAATCTAAACATTTTTGGATGAATAGTTTAAGTATAAATGATTTATCTTGTCAGAAAAATAATAAAAAAATAATGATATTTTGATGGATCAGCAAAATATTTGATCATTGAAAGTTTATTAGAAATAATGTCAAAAGATATTTAGGAAACAAGATTCCATTAATTGTTGAACTGGAAGGTTCAGAGAAAACACAGTAGAACTGATAGTGAAGTCGGATACAAAGGAATATGCAATTCGATAGGAAGTTGAAGAATGATTCGACTTCAATAGATATTATACTAGAATACAAGTCAGGAATGAAAAGAATGATTCGACTTAGTAAAGACTATAATTCGACTCTAGAGTCGGAGTTGAAACTAGAATAATTCGACTATTAGGATTTGACTTCTAAAGAAATGAAGGCAATTCGACTTAGCAGTCGATATTGAGGAATTAGAGTTCTGAAGCATTCGACTGTAGGAGTCGAAGATGATAGTCAGATTATGTAGATAATTTTTATGAAGTATTCGACTGTATAAGTCGGAGTTGACAGTCGAATTATGTATAGAGGAGTGGACTTAGAATATTTTTGGGTGGTTTTGACTTCGATTCTGAAGGAGTCAGAGTTAGCAGTCGAATTCTCAAGTCGGATTCAGTATGACATAGGGACAGTCTGTGGACTTAGAAAAATCTTGAGATGCAATTTGTCACACTATTGTATATATATATGTATATATTATGATATGTAATTGATATATTTACTCTGTAGAAAGTCTATTTAAAAGTTTTGTCATAGCAAAAACATGATATATGCTAAGTCTACAAAATTTTAGATTTTCTTAGGGGTAGTTGCTCAACATGTACCCTTGGTTAGTAAAATCTCAAGAGATTGCTTGGGGACTAGACGTAGGACTTCCATGTGGGAAGGGCCGAACCAGGATAAATTTTTTGTGTTCTTTGTGTGATTGTTTATTTGCTTCCACACTGCTACTCTCTATCACACTCAACTAACAAACTTTCAAGTGATAATTTTCTGTGTTTAAGTTTCTGTTTCAGATTTTAGAAAACCTATTCACCCCCCCCCCCCCCCCCCCCCCGCTCTAGGTTAGCTTGCTGCCGTACCAAAAGGGCCAACAACCACTCCACCATCCTGACCCTGTTCATCCCCAAATAGGAGAAGGACAATCTAACAATTAAATCAGAACCAAAGAACCTCAAATCGAAGGATGATCTCTCTGCGCAGGAGTTCACCAACAAACCCCACAGTGGAGAAGGACGTGCCACGAATGGTGGGGTGGACCCATCGGAGAAGAAAACCTAGGTGAGAATGGGTAGAACGCGCCGCAATGTTGTGTTTCTCATGGGGTTGGGGGGTGTGGTTCACGACCAAACTAGGGGTACAATGGGTTTTTTAGGGAAAAAATGGGGGGAGATAATAGAATGGATTAGAAATCTAACACTTAACAAATTTAGGATTAAAATTTATTTTTTAAATGTTGGACTTAAAATTAATTTTGAAGATATTTTTTGGACCGGAAATAAAAATTCCCATAAATATTTAGTGGGTGTGAGTGGAGGTGAGGGTGTTGTGTGTGCATGTGAGTGAGAGGAGCAAGAGGATGGATGCTGCAAGGTGATGGTGGCAGCGGCTGTAGCAAGGTGTGATGTTGGTTAAAGGAGGTGTGAGGTGGCGTGTGAGCAGGGCATGCATGGTTGCCTAGGTGGGAGGGAGATGTGTGCATGGGAGGTGTGAGGTGTAAGATAGTGGCTACTACACATGGCAGCAACAAGGTGTAAGGTGGGTGCATAGGTGGTAGGGAGAGGGGTGATGTACATTGTGCATGGCAGTGAGGAGTGGGTGAGGTATGACATAGTGAGGTGTGTGTGCATGTGTGGGAAGGTAGTAGGGACGTGTGTGTGCATGGAGGTCTGCACATGGCTTGCATGGGAGGAGGAGGTGGCGGGAGCAGTGCATGGGAGGATGTAAAGGTGGCAAGAGGAGGGGTGATGTGTGAGCAGTGCATGCATGTCTTCCTAGGTGGTAGGTAGTGGGGTGTGTGATGGTGGTGGTTGGTATAGGTTGTACAGTAAGATAGGGAGTGTGTGTGCATGGTGAGGAGATGTGCATGTGATTGAGGGTGAGGTGTCGGATAGGAAGGTATGTGTGCATGTGTGAGAGGTGGTGTGGAGAGGTAACGAGGAGGTGTGGAGGGTGGGTGAAGAGGGAGGTGCATGAGAGGTGCATGTATGTGTGCATGGCGGTGTGGGTGAAGGTGTTTGAGAGAGAGATAAAAGGTGGCGAGATGGTGTTCTGAGAGAGTGAGGGGTGTGTGTGGGTGCTTACAAACACACACATAAAAATATATATATGCACACATATATTTATATGTACATATATACATATATACACATATACATATATTTATATATAAACACAACACTAATACATACACACACATGTCTATCTATTTCACATAAACATAAAGACACAAACACATATACATATATATACATATCTATCTACATGAAATATATATACAAATATTTACACATGCATATTTGTGGTGAATGAAGAGTGAAAAGAAGGCAAGAGATTAAGATAGAGAGAGATAATACAAGAGTATACATACTGAACTTCCGAAAGACACCACTACCTGCACAAAAATATACACATTTTAGTTTTTACGGAATAATCATGATATTCTAAGAAAATGATGCAAATTGCATTCAAAATATCAAAATAATGGGGTATATGTCAAATGGTATAGATACAAATTGAGTACACATCATGAACCCTTTGTTCAGTAATTGGAAAGTTGTTCACCAATCGGAGCATAGCAATCATTACGATTGTTCACCAATCAGAACAGACTTTGAACTGTATCGGAATCAATGCACACTGAGACACCAATTGATTGGAGACAGTGTTCTCCAATCACAGGAGTTATAACACCAATCGATTGGAGACCTATTCTCTAATCACAGTACGTTTAAACACCAATCGATTGGAGACTTATGTTCTTCAATCGCAATATGGTTATTTCAATACCATCAATTGGAAAGCTTATTTCCAATCTGAATGGGATTGCTTTAGGATCTGGATTTGTTTGGAAATATGAGTAGAAAATCTAAAACTCTTAAGTCCAAGCCACATAAGGCTTTGATCCTTCCTTTCTTTTAGTTGGGATGGACTTATGGAAATTCCAAGCATGGTAGGACCTTGCTTTGAGAATTAGAAACTCAGATTCATGGAAATTGCTTTTCTTAACCCATTAAGAAAGTACAAACATGTTTTCCGTTAAAGGTAGGATAAACTTAAGGACGTTATGACAGTGTTGGCCCACAGATGGCAGCAAAGATATACCTAGACGGGGGGTGGGGGGTGGGTGAATAGGTTATTTGAAATTAAATAAAAATCACCACTTGAAACTTTGGTTAGTAAATATAATTGTGTGCAATAGATAGAGTAGCAGTGCAGAAGCAATTCAAACAATCAATCACACAAATGAACACAAAGAATTTTATCCTAGTTCGGTACTTCTCAAATGGAAGACCTACATCCAATCCTCAAGCAAACCTTGGGATTTCACTAGCCATGGTACAATCCCCTCAATGATATACAAACCCCCAGCTCCCTGCTGGTCCTCTTCCTTTCGGAGTTGGTAGAAGCCACCCTCCTGGAACAAACCCTAGTGCGGTTCTGCTAGACTTAAACCACTAGCTAGGTTCTGCTGACGCCAACCCCAGCTAGGTTCTTCCCTTAACACAAGGGGAACACTGTGTACAGTCCCACAGCCGAACATAATCCACCAGCACCCAACTGGCCTTCTCTTCACACAGAAAGAGGAATACTGTATACAATCCTACAACTAGACACAAGTCTTTCTTAGAAAAGAGAGAATAGACTGAGAGCTATACAAGATGAACACTAAGGAACTCAAACTCTCAATTCACAGACTATCTCCCAGATTTACAATGATGCACAGAGAGAGTGAAGAGAGAAAAGAAGCTTGAATACTTAAAGACTTTAGATGGTTGCTTGCACGCACACTTCTTCTTGGGCTCGAGCTCTTTCTCTCTTGCTTTGAGTGTGTATGGGGTTAGGCTTCTCACTGGATGGACACTCTTTAAATGATTTTCAAGTTTGTTATCTTGTGTTCTTCAGCCTTGCTTCATTCTTTTAAAGGGCAGCTTGAACAGATCCGTTGAAGAGTAGCCGTTGGAGCTCTTGATCCGTTGTGACTCTTCTAGCCTTTGCTCATCTTCTTCTTCATCTCCTTCTGCTATCATTGTGTCTAACAGATGCTTGCTTGAGTTTTAACAAATTCCTCATGTTAAAACTAGACTTCTGCAGACATTTAATACATGGAAGAGAATGTTAGACTTCAGAAGTATTGCGTCAGATAGCCCATACTTTTATGTGTAAGTCCATGATTTTCGCTAATATCAAGATATGTTCGGTAAGGCCTTTGCTTTTTAGCATAAGGAAGGAGTCCTTTTAGTCCTTAAGTTCTGTTGACTCCTTTGCTTGCCTACCCAGATAAGATAGAAGGTACACAGTACAAAGATCTTCAGTAAATCAGAGAAATAATAAGTTAAATATATGAAGTACATTTGAACTTTCATTTAAGCGCCAAAGACATTTTGAAACATTTGAAATATAAAGGCAATTGATGTTTAAGTATAATAGTAATCCATGTTTCAGAGGTAATTTATGTTTATGCAATCGATGTGAAAGTATAATCGATGTTCAAGAACAATCCATGAAGACAATTGATGTTTGAGTATAACTGTAATCAATGTTTAAGAGAAAGGTGATCGTTGTTTAAAGTGAAGCAATCGATGTTAAAAGTGAAGCAATAGATGTTTCAGACACAGTCGACATTCAAAGAGTAATCGATGAGAAGAGAAAGTAATTAATGTTTAAAGAAAATCGATGTTTAAGTAAAAGAAATCGATGTGAAGAATAATTGATGTTTGGACATAATAAATGTTCTAATGTAATCAATGTTCTAATGTTCAATAATCGATGTCTAAGGGTAATCAATGTTCATGTAATCGATGTGGAGCTTTGGCTAAATCAAATACAATGTAATCGGTCGAAGTGGAACTTCGGATATGATGAAGTGTAACTTTCTATAAGATGAAGTGGAACTTCAGATGTACAATGTAGCACCCCGATTTTTTTTTTTTGAAATAAATGGAAATAAATATTTTCATATTATCGAAATAGTAGAAACATACATACCATATCGTATATGCAAGAACACATAGGAAAATTCCATAAATATTATAGTTCAACCCTAAACAACATCCCTAAATGTTCCACGAAGGAATTTGTTCGACGAAAAATCTGATTGGCCAAGTTTATGACACATTGCGACCAATTATCATAATAGGGAAATAAAGTCGGAAACCATTATCATGGGTAGATGA
>JACBKR010003934.1:0-26859 GCA_014218235.1 Colocasia esculenta
CTAGCTATTTCCTTTTGGCTTTCTCAAACTAGATAAGATAGGTGCCTTACTATTGACAATTTGTTTAGTTGAAAACACAATTCATTCTGGAAGCGATTTAGACACTTTTTATCCTCTTTTCATGTTTATATGACTATGGGCCTCAAATGTTCACCCATGTGTGTTAGTGTGATGTTACACCGTTGACCGCCCAGCTGGAGTAACCTTGCACGTAGTCAGGTTTTTCTTTTTGGATGATTTGACTGGATGTTAGCTTTTATATGACATGGTTTTCAATGGAAGGCCCCAGTAATATAATGATAGCCAGGTATATACATTTCAACAATTGTCAACATATAATAGGGCAAAATAAGGTTTTCGTCAAATTCTTTTAAACACAACAAAATGAAGAGTCAGAAAAAAGAAATGATATTGTTAAAGCAAATCTGAATAAGTTAAGAAAACTATACAAACTATATAGATAGCTCAAATTTTCTGCCAATGGTATATACATAACCAAAAAGCTACATAACAGAGCATCTAAAGTTATGACAAAGCACTAAAACTAATTACGTAACATAAATAGATTCTGAAGTTGTGAATTCTTAAATCTATGTGTACACTGCACAACATTAGTCTAATAGAAAAAGAAAGATTTTAAAGGTGCACCTATTTATTGGCCACCCTTATATGATAGGTCTCCAAAAAATATTGTTAAAAACTCAAATGGTTAAGAACGTGGCTTCTCCCTTATATTTGCTTTAAGAATGTGGTAGTATGGTAAAAATAGAGATACTTGCACATAACAAATGAAGAACCTAAACTCTAAGATCTATGCATCCAAATACAATTTTAACATACCCATAGAATAATTGTGTTGGACGAAGACCAGTTTGCTACTGGGATGGAAATTACTGAACAAATTAGTTGATGATAATGATGAATATTTAAAAAGCTAATTAAAAATAAGCTAATTTAAATAGGAATGCTTACTGGAATGGTTTCATAAAAAAAAGGAGATGGTCATCAGCATGCTAACATCTAAAAGATACATCTCCGTAGAATAAAAAAGAGCAGGACTAACATGAATCCATGGGAGATGACATGGAATTGACTACTAATAAAAAACCAAATGTTACCATGAAAGTAGCCAATTGAGAACTATTGCATCAAAAGCTCATACATTTTCTAATCAAATCTTAACAGGAATTCAAATCATCTCATGCAAGTTGAGATTCGGCTCATTAAGATGTCAAATGGTACTGAATTTCTAGAGGATAAATGCATCCACAGCTCAGAGATTCCAATGACATATTAACATGAATTAAAATAGTTCTCCTAGAAGTCAGACAAAAAGACATGATGCCTTTTCTAACTGTCTGATGCCCTTCTAACTGAGATTATGATAACACATTTCAGAAAAATCTGCATGATTTTCTCTCTCACAATCCTAAGTATAGATGACACAACATTTACATCCAATCCATCCCGAAATAAACTGAACAATATTCAAATAGGTTCTTTCTCGAGTTGATATCCAAAAATATCTAAAGAAAAAACGCAACCACTCTAAAAAGACTTCCCAACAAATCAGAGCAACGAACACCACAGAAAAAATAAGTAAAGAAAGTGCAAACAAAGCAAGGAGCATCTAAACATGGAGAAAAGATCTGACCAGGGGAAGGAAGGAAACAGAGGAGGAAGCAGGCAACGTAAAAGAGATAGACAAAAGCAGCTTAGTTTCGGGCTAAAGGTGTTGGGAATTTTCTTTTCGAAGCCCCACATGTAGATTTCATCTAATTGCAACAGTGGTAGGGGAAGGGAGAGCGGAGGTTCGCGGGCAAGTAGGGGTGGTGAGGTGTCGCGACTAATTGACGACGGGGTAGCACACGCAAGTGAGACTGACCCTTGGTCACCTTGGCCTCTGACTACATGGATTTGTAATCTAAATTTAGAAAAAAACATGCCTTTATGAGAAGGTTCTGAAAGCATTAGAACTCATAATCCTGATATATACTAAAATTCTAAACTTTCCAATGGTGTCCTTCCCCTTAATCTAATTATAAGTGCAGCATTATTCTGTACTTTTTCAAAATGATATTTTTTTTTACTCTTGTGAAAGGGACCTGAAAAGAGATGTTATACTTTGCTTTGAGTAGCTATGATCAAGACCTCTTGTTATTTCTACATGCAATGTACATCAAGTTTTCTTTAAGCAAAAACATCTGGTCAATACATCAACTCAAAAGACATATTTTATATCCATGATCTGTGTGGTAAACCTATTACATATCAAACCCAAATGATAGAACCTGAATTATATGTATAGAGCAACAAAAAGAGCAGCTCAAAAAATTGATAGTTGCCTTCTGTGCCACTGATTGTTGCCTCTCAAAACATTGACATAAATGAGGTTATCAGGCATTCCAAATTCCATCACTCAGAAACCAGATTAACTTCTCTAACAATAAAAGATTCATAAGCCCGATGCTATAAGTCCCACATCTCCTTTCTTGTTCAATAAATCTCCCTAGTTTATTAAAAGAGCACATGAAGCATGCACTCCTCCCAAACCTAGCAAACATGTCATCGGCTCTTGAAACCTAGAAACCATGCTATCAATAATGTTGATACCATCCAAGACTAATGTACAGCCCTTGAGACGCAACAACAAAATGATCCAAGAGCCTAATCATGCAATTCCCAAGATGGAGCTAACTCCAAATCATGTCATAACACAAATCATCCATGTGCTTCTTAAAGTAATAGCATGTTTAATATGCACATAAAATCTTAAATCATAAAACCTATAGAACAGATTAGTCATGTTCTAAAATGATGATGATAAACTATACAAACTATATATATATATATATTATATATATATATATATTATATAATATATATATATATATATATTTATAACTCTTATGAAAAAAATCAGGAATGATGAACAGATGTGTAGAACCAATTATATGGCGAATAACATCTCAAAAAAAAAATCTCTAAATACTAACCTGGAGACCACCAGCAGTTTCAGAGGAACACATGTGAGAAAGATGTGATCAGTTTCAGCGGAAACAAAAATCTCTAAATACTAACCTGGAAGGCCACCCCCAAAAATCTTTAAAAATAACCTGATGCCCACTGTCTTCACCGGCATGGCGGCTGAGGAGGCCGTAGGCGCCATGTCCGCCCGTCGGACCGGGGGATGTACACCATCGAGTCCGCCACGGAGCTTGTCGTCTTGCAGGAGGCGTACAGATCTACGAACGAGCAAGTCGGCGATCGTCCTCTGCCTACCCCCGATGGCCTTGGACGACGCCGCGGCGGCCTTCCAGAACGTCCTCGGGGAGTAGCCGTCCTCGGGGTCGCGCCGGTCCCCCTTGAAGCCCTCCATCAGTGGCACCGCGAACGGGTCGGCAAGAAGCCTCAGCTCGGGCTGCTTCTTCTGGGTGACGGACAGGAACGGGTCAGAGTTGGATCTATGAGAGGGAGGCGGAGGCAACCTCTGCTCGGGCGCCCATTGCTGGTGCTCCTTGGCACGGTGGCTGTGCTTGGGGGCATCGGGCCGCTTCTCCTAGGAGAAGGGAATGGCGGAGGTGGCGAAATTTTTTTGAAAATTAGAGGAGAAGGGTCTTGGGCAACTCGCAAGAAGGAAAAAAAGGTTGGAAATCAGGGTTTGGGCAACCTTGCGTAATCGTACCAAGGTCTAGGATTTTGGGGGCAGAAGAATAAAGGAGAAGGCCATAGAGAAGGAGGAAATGAGGGGAGAAGCTATTGAAAAGGGTTTGTACATGTTTGTAGTGATGGCGCTGCGAAGAAAGAGGGGAGGTGACTTGCGTTGGTTCGAGATTTTGACCTGTGGAGGCAGCGACAGAGGCCGGCAAGGAGAGGATCTCGGCGTCATAAGAGTACAACTTTCATTAGCAAGAATTAACGCCAACCATCTTCTCCGTCTTAACCAATCGTTTCCAAGTCGCAGAAGTTGGAGAGAGGGAAGCGGGGTTCGGAGCAGGAGCCGTTGATGATGGCCCATGCCAGAGCTTGACAAAAAGGCTTCTGTCGCGTGGATACCATCCCAGCTCACGTAGTTCTGTGGATCGGCATAGGCTGCCGCCGTCACGTTCGCCCCGTCGATCTTGTTGTTCCCGCAGTAGACCCGATAGGAAATGTTGCCGAGAATAGCGCAGTAGCAGAAGGAGGACAGCGGAGAAATCCGACTCCCAACACCATCTTCGAAATGGAGATGATGGCATGGGAAGGAGAAACTCCGTTCACTTTTTGCCGGGAACCAAAGGGGTAGGCAGCGCGGCGAGCAAGAAAGAGAAAAAGTTGGGTAAATAAATGCTGGGATAACACATGGCGACAAAAGAAAAAAGAAAGGTACATATCTCGTTTGGCGGGAAACAAAACACTCTGTACTGCCATGTGTACTTCTAAGACCGAGTTTTATTATAATAGTATAGATCTATTGACTTTAACAATTTCAATTTCCATGCATCTTGTTCTTTCCGCTCTAATTCTTCATACTTTAATTTGCTTACTATTCTTTAATTGATTTACTTTAAACTCTGGAAATATCTCTATAATAAAATCCTCTATCCATCTGAATTACTTTCTGCACCTTGCCACATAAACTTTTACTACACATTACTTAGATTATCTGACTATTATCATTCTATACTACCATATTCTTTCTTCATCTGATCATTAATAATAACTTAACTTTACTGCCATCTGCATGATATTATTTCTACAAATTATTTCTCTTAATTATTATGCTAACTAACTAATCCCACTGTGTTATTTACACTGCAATCCTTCTTATTATACAATCATCTTTTTTTACAATACTGCCATGGCCATGAACTAAAAACTATTTTCTTTAAACACAGAAACTTTTTTGCCTGATTCATTTATATCATATACTGCTTTACTACCAAATACAAACAATTTCACTAATACAACATATTCACAAATATCCTAGCACAATCTGCCTTGCTGTTCCTCCTCAACTCGACATCTTTAACTGCTTCTCAACTGATCATCTTTTTCTATTTTGACTTACATAGCTCTAACTTTTTTTTTTGGCAAAAGCAAGTGAACAGGATCAGCGACCGGTCGAGTGCATTCCACCCCAACAGGGTGAAAGAAACCACTCCCCCAGGTGATTAACCGGTGACACTGAAAATTTTATCATGAAACGGGTTAGCTTACAAATAACGGCGGGGGATACCCCTGAACAGATACAAGGCCAATAGCACCCTGGTAAAGGAGGGGAACAAACCCATTCAGACCAGTCACTAATAGCACCAGGCAGCTATCAAGAACAACCGCACCTTTACAAGAATGGGAGGCTATGGGCTCCCAGAAGACCTGATACAGTCGGTGTCTACAGCAAGATTAGCTAACTGGTCAGCCACCATGTTCGCCTGACAGTATACGTGGGTGAGGGGGAGTGATTAGCATGCAACATGTTCCTGACCTCACGCCACCACCTGAGAGATAGCCAGGATATACATCTTTCTTGATTCAGCGAGTTGACGGGGAGAGAGAATCCGACTGGATGTGTATAGCCGAACTCCAAGGGATTCAGCAAACCGAAGTCCATTGCACAAAGCATGGGTCTCCGCCTGATGGCTGTTCCCTATTCCATAATAATGGGCAAAGGCAGCTATCACCTCACCAGCATTGTTCCTAATGCAGACACCACCTCCACAAATTCCGGTTCCCTTTAGAAGCCCCATCCACGTTTAAACAAAAACTCTCATCCGGGGATCCAACGAACAACTTTATTGTTTCCGGTGAATAGAGGATTAAAACCATAAGTGTGCAGCACCTGCTACTCCTCCAGTGGGTTCAGATTTGAAGTATGTCTTGCTAAGGGCAAATGATATATTAAACTGATACTTTTAATAATCTAAGAAGCACGGATCTGTTTATCTTCAAACCTTGCAGCACATCTGCCTTTCCATAACTCCCATATCATAATCATAAAACCATAGAGAGAAGAAAATCCCATGGGGGAGTGAATGTTACAGAATTTAATAAAGTTCCATGTCCTGACTGTGATATAATCATGCATATGAATGTTATTACTCACCAAAGGAAGAAACCAGTGCCACAGCTGGACTGCAATGTCATTTATGAATACATGATCTAAGTCTTCAAGCTGTGGGGAAGAGTAGCAGTGGCATCTTGAGACCATGGGACTCCACAATCAGAAATCCTGCTATCTACAGGGATAGCGCCATGCAACAATCTCCAAGTGAACTCTTGGAGTAAATGCAGATATCCAGATCTTGACCATTCAGAGCGGCGGGTTCCCCTGTTTCTAATTAAGTTATAGGCCGATGAAGCAGTGAACAACCCATTAGAGGAAGGGGTCCAGAATACTTCTATCTTCTTCTTCATTAAGTTGCACACCTCAAAGATGTCACTAGGAATAACCTCCCGAAGTGGATGAGATGAGCTGTTCACAACCTCCATCAATGTGGGTTCATCATTTTCTACATGTGTAGGAGCTAGATCTGACAGAGGAAAGCCCGCCCATCCAGTCATGCAGAACTTTGATTTTGTCTCCTTACCATGGATCCATTTTGTGTTCTTCTGGATAATAAGATTAGCTGTCATCAGCGTCCTCTCGGAATACCTGGGATGTTGTGTAGCTGCTCGTAGCATATCGTCGTCTAGCATTTGCCCAAAACGAAGTTCCATGTCGAATGTTCCATAGTTGTTTGATAACTAGAGACATTTGGACATCACTCAAGTTTGAATGCCCAGGCCACCTTCAGCTTTCGGGCGTTGCATTGAGTTCCATGCAAACCAGTGGCATTTATGAGTTGTTCAGTTCCATTTCAGTAGAAAGCAGCAACAGTCCTCTCAAGAAGGGATAAAACTGCTTTGGGGAGAACAGAGGCAGCTGCCAGGTAAATGGGGATAGAGGATATAACAGAGTTAATTAATGTAATTCTCCCAGCTTGAGAAATAAATTGTATTTCCAGCTTCCTAACTTGGCATGAACCTTGTCAATAAGGTGTTTAAAATCTGCTACCAACACTCTTGCAGGCCTCAAAGGGACTCCAAGATATAGTAGCGCTCCTTGCTGTCTCTTGTACCCGGTGTCTTTTATTCTTTGAATTGCAAGGGGAGGCATCTTATCATGGACCATGAAACAACTTTTACTGGCATGATGTGCTGCCCTGACGATTGAGAGTATATAGACAGAACTACATAAGCTTTTGGACGTTACAGCGACTACCATTGGTGAAGATGAGGGTGTCATCCGCATACAGCATATGAGAAGGGGAGGATAGCCTCTGGGACCTACGTAAGGATTCAAAATTCCACTAGAAACCATATTTTGTGACCTCTACTCAACGCTTCCTCCATTATAATAAAAAGAGTAGGAGCTAATGGATCCCCTTGTCTTAAACCTCTTGTAGATTTAAAATACCCTGCTGAAAATCCATTGAACAAACATAGAACCAACAATTGGAAAGCATCATGCCAATGTAAAAAATGAACCTGGAAGAAAGCCAACCTCCTGAGAACAGCAAACAGAAAGTCCCAGAGCTATGTCGAATGTTACATAGCTCTAACTTATTCCAATTATTCTTAACTTTAACCTTAATCTTTTTTGACATAAATGTTACCTCTCTGTTTCCACAAACTGTATCCAACCGCTTAACATTACTAATCTTATCTTCAACACTGTAATCTTTACAAATCATTTATGAAATCTTCACAAATTGCCACTTATCAAATGAAGATCTTCTTGTAAATTTTTGGAAAAGTCCAATTACACACTATTATTCCTTTACTCTTTCTTTACTCAACGGGTCACCTCAGCACATGCTTACATGAATCTCTATATCAAATTTCTCATTATCATCATTATTCACACAACACTTTTCTCAAACTCTTTACTGCAATTATCATTAATCATAAAGTACATTTAATCTGACTGCCACACATCTCTGCTCCTCTGTTTACCAATACCTCATCTTAAACTGAATTGTCTTACCCAGTTATTCCAAACCTTCCATAATGCCAATCACATTATTATCCACACTGTTCCTAGCACTGATTAACACAGATCTCAAATACTACAATTAGTTCTACTAATGTTCTCAATTACAATTCACACACTTAACAATCATCATTACGCTTCTATTCCTATTATAACGCTGTTCCCTCTGCTATTCCATCACATCATTACCTATACTTGTCTCTACCAACTTTGTACCCTATTAAAACACCTTCACTAAATTCCATAACTGAATTCACTAGTCCCTTCAATTTCTATAACTAAAAACTTTAAACAACCACACTTTAACTGCAACTAGCACACTGATTAACCACTCAACTATACCGCTAACCATACCATTTCTCTGTCATTACCAACAAATGCCAACTAACCAACTATACACACAATTCAAGTACCAGAAACATACGTGAAAACCATACTAAAAAATCACACAAAACCACAAACTTACTACCAGTAGTGGACATTAAACCATGTCTTGGGACATTATAACTTCAATGTCTTTTCATATTCTAACTGGACCATTGCTCTGATACCAACTGTAATGGCCCTAGATATTTATGCCCAATAAGGCTCTATATCCAAGTCCGTCTCTCGCGATCAGACCGAAGTCTCGCAAGGGATAGCTCACACAAATGTACAGTAAGAATATAATGACAACAACAACAATATAAGACACAAGAAAGTACATGTGCTCATACCTGTAAACAACATTGTACAACTGTCCCAATACATTATTACTTGTCCAATTAAAAGAGTACAACTACCTGGGGCATACCCCGAGAGAGCACAAGCTCACACAACACGACTAACTCTACTGCTGGTGGTACAAGTCTATTGCAACACCACTGCAAGCCCAACAACAGAAAGCTCTGAAAGGAGCTGTAGGGAGTGAGCCTAAACAAGTCACAGGCTCAGTAGGGACCACCCATAAATCACACAAAACTAAAGAGACCTCAACCCCAAAGGGTCTCATTGGCAACACCAATAGCCAAACCATATCATGCTCACAACAATCATAATAAACAACAACTAAACATAAACTTATCACCAACATATAGTCCTCGGAAGGAAAGAAGAGCAATAGGACAAGCACAACACTACTAGTCCGCCCAACAACTGAAATGCCTAGATTACAAGCCTCACATGCAAACCACTACAACAACTGGTCGCCTAAGTTACAAGCTTCACTGGCAACCTATCCACGAAGCGTAAGAAAGACTGGCAATAGCAAGCCAATCGATCTCACACTCAAACCACAATCGGAAGCTTACCCCAAGGAGGGTAAAACACAACGGGTGGAAGGTCTCACCACACGACCTCCACGGAGCACAGCTCCACCTCAACACCTGAAAAGGCTGGTACACTATGTACCACGAGAAACAGATACCCATGAAGGGTACATGTACCTACCGCCACGAGGTACCACCACAAAGTCTCAGTACAACTGTGCCTCCTATTAGGCATAAGACAAACGGGTCGAACCACAACTAATGAGTCATTATGCACATGCACAAACTAGTGGCAAAGCACGAGTTGGAAAGGAACGACACCACCACACGGGAACGGACTACTGGTTCATGACGCTATAGACACCGAAATCCTGCTCCTTTTTGGGGGGCGAAATAACAGGCTTCAAAGAGGGGGGGGGGGGGTGAATACGTGAGTGTGTGGTATGTGAGAGTGTGGGTGTGTGGATATGGAGTGGAAAAGACAATAAATAAAGAAAATGTGATTGCTAGGTGCACGTGGGCACCGAAGGGAGATGCACGCGTGAGGGGTGCGAGGTGGAAGAAGTGATCGCGGGCGTACCTTTTGGAAGCGGGAGATTATGCAAAGGTGGTGGGCCCTCTCTCCTCTACGAACACAGCCGGCCGTGGTAGAGGGCGTTCCTCGTTGATTACCCTTGCAAAAAAGACAGATAAAAGTAAGAAATGGGATTAGCCACGTGTAGTATCAAATCTTAAAAATAAAGAATAAATGAAATAAAGACATGGAGGTGTACTTACCGGATGGTGGCTTTTAAACCCCTAAAATGTAGGTGTGTGTGTATGCATACATGTGTGGTGTGTGTTAAAAAAAAGAGAAGAGTATAACGGCCCACGTGGGGGCCGGAGGAGATGAAATAAAAGGTGAAAGACAGAAAGGGAGGGGGGTGCTTCCCCAAATGTGAGTGGCACGGTGCCGATGTTGGTTGGACGGACGGAGGAAGACGCTCCCGCCTCACGTGTGGAATGGAAGGAGACAACGTCGTCAGACTCCGAGGAAGAAGAATGGATCGACGTGGAATAGCTCAGAATTGAGGCGAGAATCCAGTAGGGATTCGCCGCTCTGAATGGCCCCCCTCTGAAACAATACCCTCGAGGGTCTATTTATAGGCAACAGATTCTTGAATCACGTCCAAACAGGAAGCCACGATTATGAATTGAATCGCGTCTGGACGACAGGCAGCGATTTAGAAGTCAAATTGATGGGACATGCACACGGGGAATCGTTGCACCGTCATGTCTCTGAATCGCATCCGGATAGGCCTCCGCGACTTGAATCGCATCCACCTTGTCCGCCGTGATTTCAATATGCATAATCCCGAGGCAATCGGCTCATAAATGCACTGTCTTCTGGCGCGAGATTTTGATTTGACTCTCTAAATTGCGTCCTCTGACACGGACGCGATTCAGGGATTTTGTCATAATTACACGACGTGACTCCCTTAGGTGTGACGACTTCGTGGGCATAGCCTTTTTTACTTTAAATCGCGTCCAACAAGTTGGACACAATTCTATAAACACGTGCTCGTAAACCCGTCCGCTAAAGCTATCACAACAAGGCTCCTAAATTGCGTCCACATCTCCGGACACCTTTCAATGTGCTTGCCAGAAAAGCGTCGACTGCAACGGATGATAATCAAGGAATTGTTTAGCGACGGATATTTTGTTGTCGCTAGTCCGTCGCTGATTGGCGAGAGAGTAGCGACGGAAATTTTGATAGTCGCTATTCCGTCGCTGAGTCCCTTCTCACGTGACCAGCCCCCTTGGAGAAGCACTCGAAAAGGAAGTGGATGAGATCCAAAAAGATGGGGACAACACTCTTGCGAGGCAAAAAGAGGGCCATTTGTGGCGTTATGACGCAATGTGAAATTTGCCCGCGGAGGAGCCAAATTCGCGTATCTACATATGCCACGCTTGACGTCTGCTTTGCAGGGAGCGAAGCGAAGTGACACGAAGCGAAACAAAATGGAGTGAAATGGAGTGTAATGAAATGAAAAGAAATGAAGTGTAGCGAAGTGGAGTGTAACGAGAGTGGACTGAAAAGTAGACGCCAAGGTGAAAAATAGACAAGCATAATTATTGGGGACTGCCACCTGATAAGAGTATTTCACCAACACCCAAGGGTGTCACCACCAGGAAGAAGACCTAAAGAAGCAAATGTTTTGACAGAGGAAAGGGACAAGAAAGGAAAATATCAACTTCCAACGTCGGGGAAGTACCTAAGGATACAATCCGTTAGGTTTCACCATCGGGGGCATCTGCCACTGCCTCAGGTGGATCTTGGGGAGAGAAGGAGAGATCAACTTCCAGCATGGGGAAGTACCTAAGGACACAATCCGTTAGGTTGCACCATCGGGCGTGCTGCCACTGTCTCAGGTGGATCTCTGGGAGAAAATGAAAATAAAATGGATGAGTCCAAACAAAGGATTCTTAAGGAAATCAGCCCGGAGGCGACAACAAAGGAGTTGGGTATTCGACCCGGAATGGAATATTTCAGATTACTTTGGAATTGAAGCGGCGGCCCTTCAGATTGGCTCAAAAGAGTGGTTTTCTACAGAGATTTCAATATGCATGTATACTGGGCTAAAAGGAAAACAAGTTAAAAGAGGAGTGGAAAATAACCAAGGATAATATTGGCACGCAGGTGAGTCAGGACCAGGGTTTTATGCATGGGTCCGTCGTCCTCACATGCCAAGCGTGACGGCCTATCCGTGCGGCTAAGGATCTACTGGGATAATCATTGTTTTTGTGATAGAGGGGAACTCAAATCCCAGATTCCTCAGAGCCACAAGGTCCTTGGTGTACTTTAATGGATAACATATAGTAGATGCAGATAGGGATGGTGAAGGTAGCAATAGCCTGGTGTAGCGCCAGATGAGGCAACTTGAATCCTGCACTCAGAAACTCGTTAGTCAAGATAACAAACATCATGGAATAAACACATTCATTCATAGCATAGAGCATGTAATAAAGCATTAAATAAACAGCTTGGTTTGTTTGTTAGACCATGAGGATAGATGATCTCTGGCCAAGGAGTTGGGAGTGCAAGAGATGAGGAGCCATGATCAGAAGGATTCTTGCGTGGCATAGCAAGGATCTGCTACCATGTGTAATACCATCGGTAAAAGATTTTTTTTTAGAATTTTAAAAGTATTTGAATTTTTATGGAGTTTGAAAATATTTGAATTTTTATAGTGTTTGAAAATATTTGGATTTTTTTGTGGTTTTGAAAATATTTGGATTTTGTTAGTTTTGGAAATATTTGGATTTTTTGTGATTTTGGAAATATTGGATTTTTTTGTGGTTTTGAAAATATTTGAATTTTTTTTTTGGAGTTTGGAAAATATCTGGATTTTTTTGTGGTTTGAAATATTGTTTTTTTGTTTTTGTTTTTGTGATTTTGGACAATGCCATGCCATGGCGGTGTTAGAGTTATAAAAATGACTGACGAGGGGTCGTTGTTGCCTCCCGTGTCTTTAAAGAATACCCAGAGTAGGGCGTGCAGTTTAACGTGGTGCCCACGGGCTAATTGCACTTGGTCAACGGTGCCACCATCAAAGCCACGTCTGAAAAGGCGACTTAGTTTGAGTAGGGAGATGGGAAGAAAACTTGGAGATAGGCTTGATATGGGTTTTGAAGAGTTTGTTGGGTTGAGTGTAAATTTAATACATTTCTCCTCATAATTTTGATGATGACAAGTTGTGATTTTAATGCATAATGAATGAAACATGTTAAATACATCACACATGTAATAACAATATTCAAAAATCATGTTTCCAAACACATTTTATCATATATATTCATGAAAATGCATTGGACTAATGATTTATGTATTTATTTCTCAGGGACATACACTTCTTGCAAGGGTAGTGTCGACACACCTATGCTGGTGTCGACACTGGGTATCAAACCCTAAGGAAAAGTCATGAAGATAAGGTCAAGTGTGTCGACACAGTCCCAAGTAGTGTCGACACTAGATCCCGTCTCCAAAAGACATGTTTGCCAGACTGGGACAGTGTGTCGACACAACCAGTAAGTGTGTCGACACTAGAGCCATCTCCCAGAAGACCTGTTTTGTGGAATTGGGACAGTGCGTCGACACACCCAGTGACTGTGTCGACACACTCCGACAACTTTTTCATTTTAAGTCCCACCTGGACACGTGGCATTTTAGGTATCACTTGGATCGGCCTTGGATCATGTGCCTACGCACCCCAAGGGTACTTTTGGCCATGTGGGCTATAAATACCCTCTTTATTGGCCATCCAACTGTGAGAACACCTTAGAGCCTTCCAGAAAATTTTCTTTGGCGGCAAGAAGAGGTCTCCTCCCCGCTCTTGCCTTCCCTGTGCTGCTGCAAGCCAATTCTTATCCTTGCAAGCACAAGAAGTGAAGATTGATCCATGAAGATGCAGTGAGATCACTTCCAAGGGAGTAGATCAAGTAGAAGCAGTCAATTGAGAAGACTTCAAGGAGATCCAGAGGCACAAGTTGCAGAGCATCGCCTAGGGACTTCAAGGATTCACGGATCTTCTCAATTCAGTCTTCTACAAAGGAGTTCTTCTGAAGAACAAGGACTCTATCTTCAATTCCTCAATTCTCCTTAGCTCTTCTGAGTCATTCTTGAGATTGTGCATAAAAGTGTTGCACAGTCTCTTTGAATGAACTCTTCATAGATCAGATCATTGCTAGAGGATCTGGATCTTGTTGTTTTTGATCTAGCAAGTTGGTTGTGAGCTTTTGTGCTCAGTCGTATTGAGTTGTCGCACTCAGGTTGTGGTTGAGCAGTTGTGCTCAGGTTTCTAGAGTGGTTGTGCTCTAAAGGTTGTGTGTGAGTTGTTGAACTCAGTGTGTTGAAGTTGTCAAGCCCCAGTGTGTGGTGTACTCAAGTTAAGTAGTGGAGCCTCACTGTGTGAGGGATAGATGTAAGAATCACATGGTGTGATTTCCGAGACCACCTAAAAATCTCCTGTGCAGTGGTTTGATCTGTGATTTCATTTCACTTTGTGCTAGATGTATGCATAAGATTTTCGCTTACACTTCTAATCAACTTGATCACACACTTTAATCACTTAATTCACACAATCACTCATCAGATCTGTGAATTGCTTTTCTAAGTTGACTCTGATTCAAAACATCTGTTTAAATTGGCTAAGCTTCCGCAGTTTTGACCTAGATCTATTCAACCCCCCCCCTTCTAGATCTGGTCCATTCTATTTTCGATCCTACAATTGGTATCAAAGAGGGTTCATATTGGATCTGATCTGAGTGTTTCTGTTTACTCTGTGTGTTTCACTTGCTTGTTTGTTAAGTGTTTCCTTCACTGCTCCTCATTTTGATTCAATGGATTCTAGAGGTTTCATTGATGAAGGCCATTCCATCAATAGGCCACCATTCTTCAATAGAACTGACTATTCCTATTGGAAGAATAGAATGCAAGTCTTCCTTAGAGCCCAAAACTATGAGATTTGGAGGGTAGTTGAGGTAGGTCCTTATGAGAACCAGGGAGAAGAGGAAACCTGGACAAGGGAACAAATTAGAAGGGCCACCCTGAACTACAATGCCATGAACATGGTTCAATGTACCATCCACCCAAAAGAGTACTCAAGAATCTCCATGTGCAAATCTGCCAAGGAGATGTGGGATAAGCTTGAGTTACTCTATGAGGGAACATCCCAAGTAAAAGAAACCAAAGCAATATTCTTTCTCTGAATATGAATTATTCATGATGAAATCTGATGAATCAATTTCTGAAATGTTTGCTAGGTTCATGATAATTGTGAATGGACTGAAAGCTCTAGGTAAGGACTATACTGATGCTGATTTGGTAAGAAAAATCTTGCGCTCTCTTTCTTCAATTTGGCACACTAAGGCCACAGTTATTGAAGATTCTAAAGATTTATCTAAAATCTCTTGGATGAACTCATAGGATCCTTGATGACTTATGAAATAAATTTGAAGAGAAATGAAGAGCACATAATCAAAACCAAACCAGTAGCACTTAAAGCTTCATCTAGTAACAAGGACAAAATCAAGAGAAAACAAGTTCTGATGAGTCTGAGTCCAATGAGGATGAACTTGCCCTCATGACCAGACAATTCAGAAAATTCTTAAAATCTAGAAAAAGAAAATTCACTGGGAAAAAGAATTCTCATCTGGGAAAAGAAATACTTCCTTTTCAAATGCCAATTCAAATAGAAATAAGAAAACTAATGAAGTTGTTATTGTTACAGGTGGAACAAACCAGGACACATGAAAGGAGAACGTCCTGAGAACAAGAAGGAAAAATACAAGAAGATCAATAAATTCAAGAAGCCTAAAGCAATGGTTGCCACTTGGTCAGATGAAGATCCAAGTGAAAATGAAGAAGAAAGGTCCTCAAGCTCTAAAGTGAGGAAATCTGCTTTATGGCAAACAGTTCTGATGGAAAGGTAAGTACATCCTTTGAAGATTATACAATTGATGATTGGCAAGATGCTTATGCTGAATTAGTTGAAAACTATTCTGAAACAGAAAAGAAAATAAGCATCTAAAGAAGAAAATTGAAAACATCCTGCATAACCAATCAATAAACAATAGAATCTCTGAATTGGAAAATGAAGTGGCTGAGCTCATGAAGAAAAAGAAAATCTTCTAAATGTAATTGATGAGCTCAAGATTGCATCCCAAAAGGCCAACAATGACTTTAAGAAACTGTCTGAAAAATTGGAATTGCAACAAAAAGAAAAACAACAAGGTGATGATGAAATCAAAACTTTAGAAAACCAGTTGAAAGAAAAAGAACAAGTCATTGAAACCTTTATAAAAGGAAAAGATAATCTGGATGCATTGTTAGGAACAAGAATGAAATCTGTAACACATGGACTAGGATTTTCCACAAAAAATCCAAGAAAGACATATCTGGTGAAATGAGGGAAAAAGCACCTTTATAAAATTTGTCAAAAGTCCTAGTCCTGAGAAAAATAAAAATAAGCAAGTGTCAAACAACACCACAAAACTTTAAAAAACCAGAACAAAGAGAAACCAAACAGGTCGACACACTCACCTGACAGGTCGACCTTGCTTAACCTAAAAACCACCAACCAGTCAACCAAAAAATCAAATAAAGACTTGAAAATTAAGAAAATACAAAAGAAGACATTCATGACAAACCTTGGACTTCTAAGACAGCACATCAGGCTGATTGGACCAATTCTTGGAACCAATGGTATCACAATCCTTTTTGGTACCATCCTCAATTCTTCTATCCAAACTTTTCAATGTACCAACAAAACCCTTGGTTTGGACCTCCACAAATGAACAATCATGTCCAAATGCAAAACTCCCATCCTAATGAGAAAAAGAACACTGGGTTTTATTCAAAAGGGAAGGATAAATTGAAAAAGGCAAAAAACACCACTGAAATAAAACAAAAGCAAAAACAAGTCAGATTTGGATTAGAAAAGATTTGCTGTCAATGTTCAAACAATATGATGGTCCCAACAATGTTTGGGTACCAAAATCTTCTCTCCACTGATTGATTTTGCAGGAAGGTCGTGCACCCAACTCAAATGTGTGGTTTCTTGATAGTGGGTGCTCACGACACATGATAGAAGATAAAGCGAAATTTTCATTCCTGATTGAAAAGGAGGGAGGTTCTGTCACTTTTGGAGGTAAAAATAAAGGAAAAATCATTGGATCTGGAAAGGTTGGTCAATCTTCCTCAAACTCAGTTGATAATGTTTTGTTAGTTGATGGTCTGAATTATAATTGCTGAGCATTAGCCAACTATGTGACAAGGTCACAAAGTTGTGTTGAATCAGACTTTTGTAGAATAATGACTCTTCAACTAATAAATAAATTCTTTGGAAAAAGGGAAAACAATGTGTACATAATCACCCTTGATAAAAACCTTTCTGAAAACATTGTCTTGTTGCAAATAAGAATGAAATTGCATGGACTTGGCATAAAGACTTGGTCATGCAAGTTTCATACAAATAAATAAACGTTAAGGCTAAATTTGTTAAAGTCTTCCTGAATCTTTTTCAAATGTAGAGAATCAAATTATGTGATTTGTGCCCAGGAAAACAAACCAGAAAATCTTTTCAAACCTTCAATGATGTACTCACATCTAAGCCACTAGAATTGCTTCATATGGACCTTTGGTCCAACAAGAATTCTAAGTCTTAGTGGCAAAAGATATGGTTTTGTCATTATTGATGATTTTACTAGATTTACACGGGTATTTTTATGCCACAAAAGTAATGCTTGCCCTGAATTTAGGGATTTCTGTACCACTTCCTTAACAAGTTTTCCTTATAAAATTAAAAATATTTTGACTGATCATTGGAGTGAATTGAAAATAAATCTTTCTCTGATTTATGTGCTGAACTTCACATTTTTCACAAGTTTTATTCACCAAGAACTCCAGAACAAAATGAGGTTGTGGAAAGAAAGAATAGAACACTTGTGGAAATGGCAAGATCCATGCTCTTGGAAAGTAATTTGCCTAAATCTTCTGGGCTGAAGCTGTAAATACAACAAATCATATTCTCAATAGAGCATTAGTCAGACCAAAAATCAGAAAAACCCCTTATGAATTGTTGAAAAACAAAAATCCAACCTTGTCTTATTTCAAAATCTTTGGGTGTAAATGCTTTGTTCATAACAACAATAAAGAAAATCTTGATAAATCGATGCTAAAAGTCAGGAAGCCATCTTTCTTGGCTATTCTGAAATTTCAAGAGCATTAGAGTTTTCTCTCAAAAACAAAACTGTTGAAGAGTCTCCACATGTAGTTTTTGATGAAAATCCTTTTCAACTCATTATTCTAATCTTGCAGGGACTGTCAGATAATGAAGAGGATGACTTGATTGTGATTCTTCACAACTGTTGAGGAGAATGAAGACCTTGGTGAAAATTGAACAATCACTCACCTACTCCAAGTGGATTAGGTAATGTTGTTCCAAATTAAATGCACCTCGAAGGTAATTCCTGAACACAGATTTTTGAGAGATCACCCAATAGAAAATGTTGTTGGCAATGTACATGATAGGGTAAGAACTAGATCATCATTCTTGAATGCAATTCATGAAGACCCACTAGCACTAATTTTCCAAATTGAACCAAAGTCAATTGATGAAGCTCTAATGAATTCAGACTGGATAAATGCAATGCATGATGAACTTCATCATTTGAAAGAAATCAAGTGTGAAAATTAGTACCTAGACCTAGTGACCAATGTCATTGGCACTAGATGGATATTCAGAAATAAATGAATGAAAATGGTCAAGTCATAAGGAATAAAAGCTAGATTAGTTGCCAGGGGTATAACTAAGAATTTAGAATTGATTTTGAAGAGTCATATGTCCCTGTAGCTAGACTAGAAGCTGTAAGAATATTCCTTGCTTTTGCATCTTCATTGAAGTTTAAGTTTATCAAATGGATGTCAAAGTGCATTTTGAATGGATACATAAAAGAAAATGTTTTTGTTGAACAACCTCCAGCTTTGAAAATGAAAAGTATCCTAATCATCATTTTTAAGCTTCATAAGGCTCTCTATGGTCTTAAGCAAGCTCCAAGAGCTTGATATGACCAATTTGAGCTCTTTTCTGCTTGAAAAAGGATACCCTAGAGGTAATGTTGATCAAACTTTGTTCACAAAATTGTAAATAAAAAATAATTGCAGTCCAAATTTATGTTGATGACATATTTTTGGATCCACCAATAAGAGCCTGTGCACTAAATTTGCAAATCAAAGAAAACTGAATTTGAAATGAGCTTGATGGGAGACTTACAATTTTTCTTGGGATTGCAGGTTAACAAACCAATGAGGGAATCTTCATAAGCCAAACCAAATACGTCAAGAACTTCTAAAAAGGTTTGACTTCCAGAACCTCAAGCACTCAAGCACACCCATTGCAATTAATGTGAAACTAGAAGAAGATTCACTTGGTAAGTCAGTAGACCCAAAGACATACAGAGGTATGATTGGTTCTCTACTCTATCTCACCACTTCTAGACCTGATATTCAATTCAGTGTATGCTTGTGTGCTAGATTTCAAGCAAATCCTAAAGAAAGTCACATGTTAGCTGTTAAAAGAATTTTCAAATATCTTGTTGGAACATGTGATCTTGGTATTTGGTATCCTACTAGTGTAAATTAGATTTGATTGCCTATTGTGATGCTGATTATGCTGGGTGTAACTTGATAGAAAAAGCACAATGGCTTGTGTTTATACTTACGTGGATGTCTAATCTCTTGGGCTTCCAAAAAGCAACACTCAGTTGCTCTATCAACTGCAGAGGCTGAGTATGTTGCAGCTGGTCAATGTGGCACTCAAATTCTTTGGGTGAAACATTAGCTTCTTGATTATAACCAAGAGTTAGGTTGTGTTCCAATTCTTTGTGATAACACAAGTGCTATAAATCTGTCTAAAAACCCAATTCAGCACTCTAGAACAAAACACATTGAAATTAGGCATCATTCTTGAGAGATGAGGTAGCAAAGAAATCTTTTGAACTCCTCTTTATTGAAACTGAAAAACAAATTGCTGATATCTTCACTAAACCTCTTCTTGACAATAGATTTCATCCTTGAGGAGAGAGCTTGGTCTTTGCAAATGTCCATCTTCTTGATAACTCTCATGGGTTGAGTGTTTAGGCATGTTCTGAGGGGGAGTCACTGTTCCATCATTCTTCTTTGCTTCCTTAATTCATGTTGTTCCACATCTCTCACAATCAACTTCAATTTCTTTTTGACAATAAATTCTTCAATTCACATTGTGTTGAAATTCTTGGTATATCAAATGGTGACTTGAAGAAGGACAAGTTCTGCTTGTCTAGACACTTTCACTATACGTGAGTATGTGTCTCCGCCAAGTACCAAGAATTAAATATGCAATTGTTGTGGGGGGTCTTTGTCCTCAAAAAGAATCATTTCAGTTTTTCACAATTCTTGCATATCTTCATTCTGATGAAACTTTTTGGAATCATCATCTCAGGGGGAGCTAAAGAATTCACCACTCATTCTTTTTACAAAATTCAGATTCCTCTTGAGTTATATCAACTTCTACTCATGATGTGCTCATTAATTTTGTCTAGAACCTCAAAATGACTTTTTGATTGATCTACTACAATTTACAGTCAACCCTCAAATATTTTCAACTCTACAGAAATTTAAATTTCTTCAAAGATTGAAGGATAATGTGTGCTTTGAATTTAAACACCTCGTTTGCAACTAATGTGAGATATAAATGATCTCAGTTTTATAAAATTCTCCTTACATTTTTACTCAGCAGAGCATGGCACAAATGCTGAGAAACTACAAACCTTCACAATGAATGAAGTGCCATGTATGTCATGAGTATTTATTGCTATCTCTGTTCAAAGGGGTTCATCAAATCAAAAATAAAAAACAAAAGATACTCCATACATTTTGATGATGACTGAGTAACTGGAAATATTGGCGTCTGATAAACATATATTTTCATGTCAAAGGTTGTCATTTGCCCCTTGAAACTGGATAATGAGCAAATCTTTAGTAACCAGGGACTATGGTGTGTAAAAAGCATTAGTTCTTGAGTGAACAAGATTTACTACATTTGATAGTTTGATTAAAAAAAATGTGTCCAAGGAGAATTGCTTAAAATAAACATTGTGTCTTCCATCAGTTTGTTTAAAGTTGTTTAACTTCATCACAATTGATTTCAATCTAAAAGACATTTTTATTTCTTTGGATTTGGAGATGGTAGTTTGTCATTGGCTGTTGGATGTCCTATTGTAACGTCGCATGTTTTCGGATCCTTACATATCATGTGTGTAATGGTTGTGAGGCCATGTGAGCCGTGTGTGGTGTAGTCGTGTGGTGTGTGTGCAGGTGTGGTGTAGGTTGGGTCCTGAGATAAAATAGGACCTGCTGTAGTTGAGTAGGAGTTGGCGGCTAGGTGTGGTCGTTGACTAGTTGGCGTTCATATAAATTGACGTTTACTACATGAACTTGGCGACAGGGGATATGGACATCTAGCCTTGGCGGTCTGATTGGCAACACTAGGGTTGACGCCAACCTGTGTGACCTGCAGAATATAGTCTACCCGAGAGCAGTTCCCTCAGCTCAATTCCCCTCTCCCTTGCCCGGATTCAAGCCTCTTGTTTCCCTAATGCTTTCACTTGTTGTAAAAGAATAATTAAAGGAACGTGGAACGTGTGGCGGTGACGAATCGCGCGAGGAAACGCCAGTGCGAGGCGTGATTCCCGAGGGAGCTCGTGGAGGGTTCGACGTGGATTGGGAGATTTCGGGAGGTTTAAGCGTGTGCTGAGGTAGGGAATGACCCTTGTAATTCCTATAGGTCATAATAATGTAATTAGAAAACATGAATCTGCATGAAAATGGTGATTTCGGGTCATGGTGTCCATGCGGGGTATAAGGGTGGTTTGAGTAATTTAGCAAATGAAGCATGCTGTTTTGGGTTGTTTGGGATTATGCATGTCAGAGAAGTATTTCTTCTTATTTTCTCGATGATTTCGGGATCCGGAATGCCTGTAGATCAGTTTAGGGTTTCTGCAGGAAATGGGGTCGAGGAGCTTGGCGTCAACATCGTGTGACGCCAGGTTCTTCAGCCAGGAGATAAACGGCCAATAACTTGCCATTTACTCATCCTTAGCGGCAATCGATGTGGACGCTAGCATGCTACTATTAAATAATTGCATATTCGGAATTTAACAACGTCAAGTGTGCGTTGGCACCTATTGTGCACTCGGTGCACGAGGTTTCTGAGACTAGCGTAATGGGTACGCAGTTGGTTGTTCTTTACGTGTTTGAGTGGTGTTCACGTGTGGTGAACTACCAGTGCACGCAGTTTACGTGAGACTTCACGTGGTTTGGTGTGACGTGCACGTGGTTTTGTGTACGTGGCAAGTAGTACGACGCCTACCGTGGTTACCTCTCCAGTTGGGCGCCCCAGGTTCTTTGTGAGCCTGGCTGTTAGCTCAGGGCTTTGTCCCGATACTTGTGTGGTACCGTCGAGGTCTGTGTCGTCTAACCTGGACACCCTCACTCCTTTGCTTGAGTTGCACGTCCGGCTAAGGGAAAGATGATAGTGGGACAATGACACTTGTGTTTATCTTTAGTCACTTGTAGCGCGCTCATAGTTGGGGGTACGGACACCAGTAGTCGACACTGGTCCCCAGCTAGTCCTTTTCCAGTGCCTCACTCTAGAGGGCCCAGGCCAGGGTCTCTAGAGGTGCCAGGCATGGGCCTGTGACCGTGTGGTTCGCAGGTGGTGGTGTTTAGTTGGTCTCCACAGTTGCTTGACCTTTTCACGTGGAGCGGCAGCTGGACCTTTTGTCCGTGGCTGCAAGACTGAGAGGTAGTCCTGTGTTAGCTTGTCCGAGTCAGTTTCTGGTGTCGCGAACCAATTCACGTGACTTGTGTGTGGCGGTCTCTACTGTAGCTCGTACACTTGTTTGGGTTTGCCGTTTAATTATTACAGTTGTTTTTCGTAGTCGGCAAATGGTGAGTACTTTCACAGCTTTTATATCCTGCTTAGCTGTTCTATAAATTGTTGATATTGTTTACTACTTTCGTACCTGTGGTTTGGTATTGCTCGGTGTTGGGGGAGTTCCCTACTGAGCCAGTGACTAGCGAGGCTCACCCCTACTCCCACAGGTGGGAGCGAGGAAGACGTCTCTCGACCGTCATCCAGTTCAGAGCCACGTCGTAGCGGTGCAGGGTCAGCACCTCCAGCTGTGTAGTAGCAGCTCCAGCAGTGTAATGTAGCTAGTCTGTTTAGTTTCTTCAGTTGTACCTCGGGGTATGCCCCAGGCTCTTGTACTTTCTTTCAGTTTTTCTGAGATTATGGCTATGTAAACTTGTGAAATATTTATGTGAAATGGTGTGTTCCTTTGTGTTTACACGGACTGTGGTTTGGTATCCCTTGCGAGGCTTCGGCCCGTTCGCGGGAGGCGGACTCGGATCAAGTACGTTATCGGTTTAACGGGCTTGGCCGAGGCGTTCCGTCATAGTTGGTATCAGAGCAAGGTCTGTGTTAATATAAGGAAACTAGAAAGATACATAGCCTTGTTTCGGTCTTTGTACACTGCTGGTAGGGACCCTGGTTTCTGATAATTTGTGTTTTATTTTTACTTGGTGTTTTGTTTATGTAGAATTTGAAATGGCTGATAGAAGAGATTGGGGTGGTGGAGGAGATGATACAGAGGAGAGCACCCAGCGTATGATTGAGAGAATCTGGGAGAGCCTCACTGATATTCGAGCAGGATGGATCAACAGACGCCAGTACCACCGGTTGGAGTGCCACCTGGGGATGTAGAGACTGTACCTATTGCTCCAGTCCCGCCAAGAGTAGCGGTGCCTTTTGTAGCACCTGTGCCACCACCAGTGTTATTAGCAGAAGAACCAGTGACGCAGGTGGAGAAATTTCTGAGATTGCAGCCGCCTATTTACTCAGGAGGGCCGAATCCAGATACAGCAAAACACTGGGTTCATGAGATTGAAAGGGTCTTTGCGACCATGAGGTGTCCGGCAGCAGATAAAATTGTGTTAGCTGCTTATCAGTTGAGAGGTTTTGCATTGGAATGGTGGCGACTGAAGATGCAGACCACCTTTGCAGGCAGGACAGAAGAAGCTATCACTTGGTCAGAATTTCTTGATGCATTTAACGATACATTCTTTCCGATCCAAGTGCAGCAAGTGAAAAGGGAGCAGTTTCGGACACTCCAGCAAGGTAACTCTTCAGTTTTAGAATACCAGATGAGGTTTATGGCACTTAGCCGATATGCGCCTTATGTAGTATCGCATAATAATATGATGGTTGAATATTTCATTAGAGGTTTGAGAGTGGAGTTGCAGGATGCAATAGTACCTCTCATATGTAAGACAGTGGAAGAAGCAGCTTAGAGGGCAGCTACGTTGGAGAGGTCTATTCGGACTCGTCAGGTGGGTGAGTCAGGCTCAGGTAGTTTTCGGCTACTGCAGCAATCAGTGGGTGCAAGTAAGGGTAAAGCACCAGAAGGACCTTCTTCATCAGGATTTGGTAAATGGGGTCAGAAATTGAAGCAAGCATTTAAAGGTAAAGGAAGAGGATGGGGAGGTCGTCAGCAAGTTCAGCAGGGTCACAGTAGGCCAGAGGTGGAGGAGTCACAGCAGAGCACTGCCAGGCAGCCTATTACTCCACCAGGATATAGATGCTATAATTGTAATCAGCCGGGGCATTTGATCCGCAATTGCCCCTATCCGAGAGAGTATGGGTACGGAAGAGGTGTGCAGCAGCAGCAGCAGCCTCAGCAGTTTCAGCAGCCATAGGCAGGTCGTGGCAGAGGAACACCGCAGCAGCGGGGAAGAGGCCGGGTTATGGCTATCACCCGAGCCCAGGCGGAGGCATCGAATATGATAGAAGGTATTTTACCTCTTTTTGACTATTCAGCAAGAGTTTTATTTGATTCGGGTGCCTCTCATTCTTTTATTTCTGAAGAATTTCTGGATTGTATGGCCCATCCTTAGAAGAAAAGTCTTGTGAGTTGGTAGTAGAAGTTCCCTTGGGTGAGTTTCTCCTCACTTCGAGCTATATAGATGAAGCTCCTGTTATAATTGAAGGGAACCAGATGCCGGGCCGGTTGTATGCCCTGCAGTTGTCAGATTATGATATTATTCTGGGTATGGATTGGCTTGAGGCTTATGGAGCAATGCTAGATTGCAGAAAGAAAAGGATCAAGTTTTGTCATCCTAATGGTGCAGTATTTGAATATCAATGTATGCCTTTTTATACCTTTAAGTTTCTAATTTCTGCAATTAAAGTTAGAAAGTTGATAAATGCTGGATGTGTGGCTTATTTAGCCTCGGTAAGTCTGGTAGAAGCTAGCCAGTCAATTGAAGCAGTTCCCATGGTTAGGGAATTTGCTGATGTTTTTCCTGAAGATTTGCCTAGTTTAGCTCACATAGAGAGGTGGACTTTACCATTGAGTTGCTGCCAGGTACCACGCCGACCTCTAAGCCTCACTTTGGTAATGGGTTGGAGTTTGAGTTAATTCCAACCCATGGCTAAAGTTATTCAAGGTTAACTCAATTTTTGCTTTGTGAGTGGGTTAGAAAAAGTTGAGTTAACTCTGTTCTGGGGGTGTGAGTGGGTTAGAAAAAGTTGAGTTAACTCAAAGTTAACTCAAACCTAACCGAGTTAACTTTTTTTGGTTGCCAAAGTCCATTTTGAGTTAACTCTGAGTTAACTTTGAGTTAACTCTGAGTTAACCCTTTACCAAAGTGAAGCTAAAGCTCCATATCGGATGGCACCAGCAGAACTTAAAGAATTGAAAAAGCAACTAGAAGAGCTGTTGCAGAAAGGATTCATTAGACCGAGTCATTCCCCGTGGGGAGCACCGGTGTTGTTTGTGAAAAAGAAAGATGGAAGCTTTCGAATGTGTATTGATTATAGAAAGTTGAATGATGTGACCATTAAGAATAAGTACCGTTGCCGAGGATAGATGATCTGTTGATTAGTTGCAATCAGCAAAAGTGTTTTCTAAAATTGATTTGAGGTCCGGGTACTATCAGTTGAGAATTAAAGAGGAGGATATAGATAAGACAGCTTTTAGAACCAGATATGGTCACTATGAATTTGTGGTTATGCCATTTGGGTTGACTAATGCTCCCATAGGTTTTATGGATCTGATGAATAGAAATTTTCATCCGTACTTAGACCAATTCATTGTGGTCTTTATAGATGATATTCTGATTTATTCAGCATCTGAAGAGGAGCATGCGGCTCATTTGAGGTTTACTTTGTAATTGTTAAGAGATAACCAATTGTTTTCTAAATTCAATAAGTGTGAATTTTGTTAAAAGAAATTCAGTTCCTGGGTCATGTCATCTCAGCTAAAGGAGTAGCAGTAGACCCAAGTAAAGTGGAAGCAGTGATGAGATGGGAAGTGCTTAGGACAATAACTGAAATCAGAAGCTTCTTGGGATTGGCAGGTTATTGTAGGCGCTTCATACAAGATTTTTCCAAGATTGCGGCACCTATGACTAAGTTGAATAGGAAAGGTGTGCCTTTTGTGTGGTCCGGTGAATGTCAGAAAAGTTTTATGGAATTGAAGAAGAGGCTTACATCAGCACCTATATTGACATTACCGGCAGGGAGTGGTGGTTTTGTGTTGTATACTGATGCTTCAAGGAGAGACTTGGAGCATGCTCATGCAGCATGGCAAGGTGATAGCTTATGCATCTAGGCAATTGAAGCCGGCAGAGGAGAGTTATCCCACTCATGATTTGGAATTGACAGCAGTTGTGTTTGCTTTGAAAATATGGAGGCATTATCTGTATGGCGAAAGAATTGAGATCTTTACGGATCATAAAAGTTTGAAGTATATCTTCTCGCAGAAAGATTTGAACCTTCGCCAGCGCAGATGGATTGAATATTTAAAGGATTATGATTTCAGTTTGGCTTACCATCCGGGTAAGGCCAATGTTGTAGCAGATGCCTTGAGCAGAAAGGCATATGTAAGTTTGATGATGATTAAAGAATGGAAGCTCTATGAAGAGGTAGTGGAGAACTCCTTGTATGTGCCCAATAGTCA
>JACBKR010003935.1:0-26857 GCA_014218235.1 Colocasia esculenta
AAGTATCCACTACCCGCAGCGACGAGCTATTTGACCAGATCTCCGGTGCACATATTTCTCCAAGATACATCTAAGATCATGTAAGGCCCTCGAATTTTGTTGCATTATTATTTCGTGGAAAATAATAATGTTGTGTATGCATAGATGTACATATCTATGTATGTATTAACTAGTTATACTTATGTGTGCATGTGTATAATTAGTTGTAAATAATGGTGAATGCATGGTGGTAGTGTGTACATGATAATACATATGTATGCATGGACATGGTATAAGTTAGCATGGTTTCTGCATGTTTTGAGTTTGTCGAAGGACCCAATTGGCGTCCACATGGATGGACGTCCATGCTGAGTCAGCATCCACCACGATGGACGCCAATACTTAAGCCAACGTCATGGATGTGGACGTTAAGATCTCTGACCTGCATGCGTTGCAGACCCCGAACTCGGGGGCAAGCGAGCCCAGCCATTGGGGAGATGTCCCCCAACGGCTAGCAAGCTTTCACATCACCTCTCCGAGGTTCCCCAACCCCTTTGCTATAAACCACACCCCTTCTACACCAGACAACCTCTCTTGACCTCTTTCAAGAGATAGAGAAAACCCTAGCTCGGAGCTGCATAAAGACTGAACTTTGGAGGCTTCAATCCGGCGATTCAAGGCTTCATCCGGCGACCTACTGATCAGGAGGGTAGCTGGACATCGGGGAAGAATTCCCCAACCGTGGTTTAGCTTTCATCAACCTAGAACCCGGAGGAGAGCATTTGTGGAGGCTTCTTAGGACTGCACAAGGAGAGCTTCACCACCATCTTAATCCCTTGGAGACCTGTTTAAAGGCAAGTAACCCTCACATTTCGTCCATGAGATGTCTAGTAGGGTTTTGTTATTTTTACAGATTTTTAAATTGAGTCCTGGATCCCCATTCTTCTTGTATTGGAGCTCGGTTGTATTTCGGCACAGACCTGAACTGACGGCAAGATCCCTTGCCGGAAAGATCTTCATAACGGCCAACGTGTTTCCGTTAAGATCCATTAATGGCCAGACTATGCGTTAAGATCGTCAGGACAGAACAGTGAGCTGTTCTCTCCTTCTATGTGATAATTTTCGAGGTTCTCGCATGAGGATATATGGTAACCGTACTATGATATGTATTATGAATGGTGGTATGTGTGGTGAGGTCCTTACAATTTCGAAATTCGTGAAGGGTGTCATTTATGAAAATGCATGTATGAAAAAAAAATCCTAGATCATGTTAGTTTCTGTTTGTGCAACTCGTGAGGAATTTGGGTGCCTAAATTTATGAACCATGTGTGTAGGGGTCAGTCTGTGCCCTGCAATTCTAAAATTTCTCCATGCTCGTATGATTTACTGTAAATTCTGTTCTGAAAATAGAAAAAATGCATAGGGTTCGTGAAATTTCCAGTAAATTGTGTGTTGTGTAATAAATCCGGGGGAAATTCCTGTGATAAGGTATATGTTGGTTCAGGGTTGAGGTTCTGTTGAATCGGCTATTCATGGTGGTTCGGTGTGGAATTGAATTATGGATAATATGAGGCTGAATGTTTCAATTTCTGAAAATATATGTTAACTCTGAAAAATGGAAAATTTCATGTAAGATTATAAATCTGAAATGAGTATGTGGTTAATTTTCATGCTATTCTGATGACTGCAAAGTGGTTATGAAAATTTCACGTGAAAAAATGTGATAAATGCATGTTATCATGATATGACTAATGATGTGTTTTTCCAACCTGATTACTATAGTTATTGAATGTGTAATCTTGTCATCTGTAGTATCATGCTAGGAAAATAGAGCCATGGTGGATGAGAGAATGTAAGGTGTGTGTGCGCCAGGTGTAAAAATCGGTATGTGTAATGTGTAAGACTGTGCCAAGTGTGATCACTGCTTCCATAGAGGGCCGTGGAACCGTACTATGAAAAAGTCCCCATGGGAAGGTTCAATGTGTTAAGATCCTAAGGGATTAGGATGAAATCCTGGAGGTGGACAAGTACCACTGGTTAGGGTGGAGACTTGTTCTTCAGGTCTGCGCAGTCCAAGAGTCGTTCATTGTATGCTAGGTGGCGTCTATGTGTATGTGATGTATATGTGTCCTTCTTATGGTGGTTGGACTATGTGTCACGGCACTAAAGTGTGAAAAATGTGAATGTGTACATGTGTAAGTCGTGTAATGTGAACATGTGTAAATGTGAATGTGTAAAAAGTGAAACTATGTGAATGAGAGGAAATTGTGCAAACATGTGAAACTAATGTGTAAATGAGAAATGGTGATCCAATATGTTAATGTTAAACTCGTGTCATAACAGCAACCTAATTGTAGTTATGAAAATGTTTTACATGTGTACAAATGTGTAGAATCCATGCTAATAGCATTTCTTGCTTATGTGTAAACGTTTCCATGTTTAAGCGCACCATGATATAGTTAATGAGATTGTAGCTCTCATGTGATTGGTTGTGAGTTTCTAATTCATGTCAAAACAGCAAGCTAAAAGTGTATAAACGACAATGTGCATGTGCAAGAATGTGTAGAAATCATGATAGGAAGGTCTCCTTTCATGTATGTAAGCACACCAAGTTTGGTTGCTCTCATGTTTTGCTTAATTGGAGGTGAAACCTTCATGTGATGAAATAAGTAGAAAGCATGTGATAGGACATTTTTTTTTGAAAAATCTGAAATCATGAACCATGTGTTTAATTTGGTAGAATTACCATGATAGGGTGTCTCTTATTGATGTCAAGCATGCTACATGTTTGTCTTGTGACTTGGGATGAAAAACCCTGCTATGATAATGCATGTATGATTTGTGTGTTATTTGCTGAGTCTTTTAGATCATTACTTACTTCGGCGTACAGGTTTAGTTGGTGACGCTACACCGTTAGAGGAGGCAGTGGAGAGCGACTCCGAGCGTGGAGACTAGCTCTTTGGAGTTCACTTGTGACATTTTGTGATTTCATAGTATGTATTGTAAGGCAGTGTATTAGAATTATCATGTAATCATGGACAAACTATGTATTTTATTTTAGCACCTCTTTATGTGGATTATGTGGACTTTAGTTCTTTAAATTGTTAGTTATCATGTGTTAAATGTGGATGATGAATGAAATGAAGACAGTGGTTCTTTTCTTCCGCTACTCTGTATCTATATTTGTGTGTATCTCAATCATGTGATAGCGTTTGGATAAATGTCCACTGTGATAACGTTCACTATACCGACGTGGGTTGGTATAACCGTACCGGTATAATGAGGGTCGTCACAGGGATTGGTATCAGAGCGACCGATTGAGATTATACATAAATATACATGCATCATCATCTTCAATACATGCTAAGTCTACATAAGAATGTCCACCTGTGTAGAATTGATTAATAATGAATGGAAAAATAGATAAAAAAATGGTTAGGAACTAAATTAACATAGCTCTAATAGTGGCTGAAATTTATTGCAGCCATGGCTTCGAGAGGTAGGCGTGGCGGAGAGCCGGCCTGTGAGGACGAGCCGAGACGTGAGGAGCGGGAGCAGCAGGCCCCGGCACCTCAGGGTCCTGTACTTCCCCACGCCGCCTGTGGATTATGGAGTATTCATGCAAGGTCTGGTACAAGCCATGCAGACGTAGGCTCATACTCAGGCAACACTCCAGGCACAGTTGGAGGCTCAGGTTAGATAATAAAAACTACTAGTAGTCTGGTTATTAAAATTCATGATGTTGTGTTGAATATGAAATTGCTCGTTGTTTGATGTAGCAGGCTCAAGTTCCAGCTCAGGACCATGGTGGACCTTCCATCATGGAGAGATTCAAGAGGATGCTACCACCCTCTTTCAAGGGGGAGAGCGATCCATTGTTGGCAGAAAGCTGGATGAGGGAGATAGAAAAGATCTTCCGAGCCATCAGGTGTGCAGATGAGGATAAGGTCACATTAGCCACCTACATGCTACAGATATGCTTTAGTTTATATGCTTGTATGCTCTGTTAAGTTAGATTTGTTTAGATGGTGCTTATGAACGGTGTACTACAGGAAAGAGCTGATGTATGGTGGGCTTCATTGCTGCATACACGGTTTGAGGACGGCGCGGTTAATGTTGCTTGGGACGAGTTCGTAAGGCTCTTTCGGTTCAAGTTCGTCCCCGAGATATTCAAGATCGGATGGAGCAGGAGTTCCTCTCTTTGGCTCAAGGCCCCATGATCGTGCTAGAGTATGAGGCAGGTTTGCAGAACTATCTAAGTATGCACCTCACATTGTGGCAGATGAGCGCAGAAAGGCGAAGAAGTTTGTGATGGGACTCAAACCATCACTGAGGATGAGGCTAGTGGCGTTCGACCATCGCACCTTGGATGAGGCACTCAGTGCTGCTTGCAGACAGGAGGGTGAGATGGAGCAATACCTTGAAGAGAAGAAGGCTTCGCAGAAGAGACCTGCAACTACGTTCCAGCGGCAGGACAAGAAGAAAGCAGTGTACCAGACACAGCAGCGATCAGTAGCAGTCGGCAATGCTCAGGTACCCTCTGTGCGTTCCCCTGGTGTGAAGAAAGAGTGTCCCCACTGTGGGAAGACACAAGGTGGTTCCGAATGTTGGATGGTTACGGGAAAGTGCTTGAAGTGTGGAAGTAGCGACCACAAAATCAAGGATTGTCCGAGACTTCAGCAGGGAGTCCAGCGCGGAGCGCCAGCCCCAGCAGTGGTAGCGGCAGCAGTGCCAGCTACAGGAAGACCAGGAAGGCCTCAAGCCCCGGCTCGAGTGTTGCTTTAGCGCACGAGGACGCCGAGTAGGCGGAGCATGTCACCGAAGGTACGATTTTACTTCTAGGTGTGCACGCTCAGGTTTTGTTTGATACGGGTGCTACTTACTCGTTCATTTCCGAGTGGTTCGCTAGGCAGTTAGCCCTAGAGTCAAGCATAGAGTCTGAGGAGTTAGAGGTCCCTTTGTCTGTGCACACCCCTGCGGGTACGGTATCGACTAGTAAGTGCATTCTGTCGTTACCTGTGTGCATTGAGGATAGAATCCTAGAAGGGTGTTTCTCTTGCTAAAGATGAAGGACTATGATGCTATTCTTGGTCTGGATTGGCTAGAGGAGCACTATGCGTTAGTAGATTGTCGTGGAAAGAGGATTGTTTTCCGCATTCCTGGTGAGGATGAGTTCTCTCATCCTTGCCAAGGAACTTGGCGGGAAAGTTAGTCATCTCTGCCATGAAGGCGATGCAATGGTAAACAAGGGTTGTGACGCTTTTCTTGCCAGCGTGGTATTAGTACCAGAGGCTGATGAGTCACCTACTCTTGCAGAGATTGAGGTAGTGCAGGATTTTCAGACGTCTTTCCTGATGATTTGTCTGGATTGCCACCGGATAGAGAGATAGAGTTCACCATAGAGTTGCTTCGGGCACCTCTCCTATCTCGAAGGCTCCATATCGGATGGCACCTGCGGAGTTAGCCGAGTGAGGAGGCAGTTGCAAGAGTTGCTAGATAAGGGATTTATTCGCCCTAGTGTTTCCCCTTGGGGCGCACCTGTATTATTCGTCAAGAAGAAAGACGGGTCACTTAGGTTATGCATTGACTACAGAAAGTTGAACCAAGTGACTGTGAAGAACAGTTATCCTTACCTCGTATTGATGATTTGTTTGACCAGTTGCAAGATGCATCATCTTTTCTAAGATTGATTTGCGATCTGGTTATCATCAGTTGAGGATTCGGAGTGAGGATGTGTCCAAGACAACATTCAGATCCCGTTATCGACATTATGAGTTTTTGGGTCTTCCTTTCGGATTGACCAACGCCCCTGCAGCGTTCATGGATCTCATGAACAGGTGTTTAGGCCGTATCTAGATAGCTTTGTTGTGGTGTTATTGATGATGTGCTGGTCTATTCTTCGGATTGAGGGTGTAGTAGAGGTCTCTGTGAGCACAAGCTGTATGCTAAGTTCAGCAAGTGCGATTTCTGGTTGCGCGAGGTTCATTTCCTCGGGCATGTTATCTCCGGTGCTGGTGTTGCATTGATTCAGCAAAGGTCCAGGCAGTTATGGATTGGGAGACTCCAAGACCCCTTCATAGATTCGTAGTTTTTGGGTTTGGCTGGTTACTATCGGCGATTCATTGAGGGATTTTCATCCATCGCCGCCCCATTGACTCAGCTCACCAGAAAGGGAGTGAAGTTTGTCTGGTCCGAGAAGTGTGAGAGTTTTCAATTGTCGAAGACTAAGCTCACGTCAGCTCCGGTGTTAGTCTTACCGAGCGGTGTAGGGGTTTTGCTATCTACACGGATGCGTCTCGGATTGGCTTAGGCTGTGTGCTAATGCAGCAAGGAAGGGTTGTGGCTTATGCTTCTCGTCAGTTGAAGGAGCATGAGAAGAACTATCCGACTCATGATTTGGAGCTCGCAGCAGTGGTTCATGCACTAAAGATCTGGAGGCACTATCTTATGGTGTCAGATTTGAGTGTTTACCGACCACAAGAGCTTGAAGTATCTTTTCTCCCAAAGGGAATTAAACCTGAGGCAGAGAAGATGGATTGAGTTCTTGAAGGACTATGACTTCGACCTTCAATATCACCCTGGGAAGGCGAATGTCGTAGCAGATGCTCTGAGTAGAAAGAGGCCATCTCCCACAGGATTGGAAGATGTTGGAGGATGCGGCTTGCGCATTGACTGAGTTAGAGCCATCGCTACGCCAGGCTTTTGTAGCTCAATTATCTCTTAGGTCCTCGGTTTGGATGAGGTGATCGAGCACAGAAAGCCGACCCTAGACTCTTAGAGTTAGTGGGCAAGGCAGGCATTGCTCGTGATGAGGACGGTGTGATTAGATTCCATCACCGTGTTTGTGTCCCTGATTGGTAGATGTCCGTGAGCATGTGTTAGCGGAAGCTCAGGTCGAGATTCTCTATTCATCCGGGTAACACGAAAATGTACCAGGATTTGAAGAGGTCCTTTTGGTGGTCCGGCATGAAGAAGGATGTGGTAGATTATGTATCCCGGTGTTTAGTGTGTCAGCAAGTGAAGGCCGAGCGACAGCGACCATCCAGCCTTATGCAAAGGATGGAGATCCCAGTGTGGAAGTAGGAAGCTGTCACTATGGACTCATTTCGGGTTTGCCTCGATCTAGAAGGGGCAATGACTCGATTTGGGTAGTTGTAGATAGATTCTCGAAGACTGCGCATTTCTTACCTATGAAGAAGAAGCAGCGGTCGGTTGAGAGCTTAGCTAGATTGTATGTTAGTAGTGTGGTTAGATTGCATGGTGTGCCGAAGTCGATCATTTCGGATCGAGATCCGAGATTTACTTCGAGGTTGTGGAAGGGTCTTCGACTGCGTTGGTTAGGTTCGGAGCTGAAGCTCAGTTCGGCGTTTCATCCCCAGACTGATGGACAGTCCGAGAGACTATCCAGACGCTCGAGGATATGTTGAGAGCGTGTGTTGGATTGGAAGGATGATTGGGAGCGTCATCTACCTCTAGTGGAGTTCGCATACAACAACAGCTTTCATGCGAGTATTGGTATGACTCCATTTGAGGTGTTGTATGGTAGGCCTTGCAGATCTCCTTTATGTTGGGAGGAAACCGGTGATAGGGAGCTGATCGGTCCGGAGTTAGCTCAGGAGACTTCGGGTAAGGTTCAGCTTATCAGGAAGAGGCTTGTTGCGGCGCAAGATAGGCAGAATAGCTATGCCGACAACAGAAGGAAGGATTTAGAGTTCGAGGTGGGTGAACATGTCTTCTTGAAGATATCACCTACTCGTGGTGTCGTCAGATTTGGCAGGCATAGTAACTTGAGCCCTAGATTCATTGGCCCGTATGAGATTCTCAGACGATTGGCACGTGGCATATGAGCTAGCTTTACCCCCAGCTTTAGCTAGTGTTCATCCCATTTCCACGTTTCTATGCTCAGGAAGTATGTCCGAGATCCATCTCATGTGATCAATCATGAGCCAGTGGAGATTCAGCCAGATTTATCGTATGTGGAGCAACCAGTAGCTATTCTTGACCGGAGGTTCAGCATCTCCAGAACAAGGGTATTGCGTCGGTGAAAGTTCTATGGAGGAACTTCTCGCGAGAAGAGGCTACTTGGGAGCTTGAGGATGCGATGAAGAAGAAGTATCCCCGTTTGTTTGAGTAGTTTTGTTTAAACTTCGAGGACGAAGTTTCTTTCAGGGAGAGAGGGTGTAAGGCCCTCGAATTTCGTTGCATTATTTTATTCGTGTGGAAATAATTAATGTTTGTGTATGCATAGATGTGCATATCTACGTATGTATTAACTAGTTATACTTATGTGTGCATGTGTATAATTAGTTGTAAATAATGTATGATTGCATGGTGGTAGTGTGTACATGATAATACATATGTATGGCATGTACATAGGTATAAATTAAGCATGGTTTCTGCATGTTTTGAGTTCTAACTGAAGGACCCAATTGGCGTCCACATGGATGGACGTCCATGCTGAGTCAGCGTCCACCGCGATGGACGCCAATACTTAAGCCAACGTACATCGATGTGGACGTTAAGATCTCTGACCTGCATGTATTGCAGACCCCGAACTCGGGGGCAAGCGAGCCCAGCCATTGGGGAGATGTCCCCAACGGCTAGCAGGCTTTCACATCACCTCTCGGAGGTCCCCAAACCCTTTGCTATAAACCACACCCCCTTCTACACCAGACAACCTCTCTTGACCTCTTTCAAGAGATAGAGAAAACCCTAGCTCGGAGCTGCATAAAGACTGAACTTTGGAGGCTTCAATCCGGTGATTCAAGGCTTCATCCGGCGACCTACTGCATCAGGAGGGTAGCTGGAACATCGGGAAAGACTTCCCCAACCGTGGTTTAGCTTCTACACCAACCTAGAACCCGGAGGAGAGCATTTGTGGAGGCTTCTTGGGACTGCCCAAGGAGAGCTTCACCGCCATCTTAATCCCTTTGGAGACCTGTTTAAAGGCAAGTAACCCTCACATTTCGTCCATGTAGATGTCTAGTAGGGTTTTGTTATTTTTACAGATTTTTAAATCGAGTCCTGGATCCCCATTCTTCTTGTATTTGGAGCTCGGGTCTGTATTTCTGCACAGGCCTGAACTTGACGGCAAGATCCCTTGCCGGCAAGATCTTCATTAACGGCCAACGATGTTGCCGTTAAGATCCATTAACGGCCAGACTATGCCGTTAAGATCGTCAGGACAGAACAGTGAGCTGTTCTCTCCTTCTATATGATAATTTTTCAAGGTTCTCGCATGAGGATATATGTAATCGTACTATGATATGTATTATGAATGGTGGTATGTGTGGTGAGGTCCTTACAATTTCTGAAATTGGTATGAAGGGTGTCATTTATGAAAAATACATGTATGAAAAAAAATCCTAGATCATGTTAGTTTCTGTTTGTGCAACTCGTGAGGATTTGGGTGCCCTAAATTTTATGAACCATGTGTGTAGGGGTCAGTCTGTGTCCTGCAATTTCTAAATTTCTCCATGCTCGTATGATTTACTGTAAATTTCTGTTCTGAAAATAGAAAACATGCATAGGGTCGTGAATTTCCAGTAAATGTGTGTTGTGTAATAAATCCGGGGGAAATTCCTGTGATAAGGTATATGTTGGGTTCAGGGTTGAGGTCTGTTGAATCTGCTATTCATGTTGTGTTCGGTGTGGAATTGAATTATGGATAATATGAGGCTGAATGTTTCAATTTTGAAAATATATGTTAACTCTGAAAAATCTGGAAAATTTCATGTAAGATTATAAACTTGAAATGAGTATGTGGTTAAATTTTCATGCTATTCTGATGACTGCAAAGTGTGTTATGAAAATTTCGTGAAAAAATGTGATAAATGCATGTTATCATGAATATGACCTAATGATGTGTTTTTCCAACCTGATTACTATAAGTTACTGAATGTGTAATCTCTGTCATTTGTAGTATCATGCTAGGAAAACAGAGCCATGTGTGAATGAAGAGAATGTAAAGGTGTGTGTGCGCCATGTGTAAAAATCGGTATGTGTAATGTGTAAGACTGTGCCAAGTGTGATACTGCTCCATAGAGGGCCGTGGAACCGTACATGGAAAAGTCCCCATGGGAAGGTTCAATGTGTTAAGATCCTAAGGGCATTAGGATGAAATCCTGGAGGTGGACAAGTACCACTGGTTAGGGTGGAGACTTGTTCTCCCGGTCTGCGCAGTCCAAGAGTCGTCATTGTATTGCCTAGGTGGCGTCTATGTGTATGTGATGTGTATGTGTCCTTCTTATGGTGGTTTGGACTATGTGTCACGGCACTAAAGTGTGAAAAATGTGAATGTGTACATGTGTAAGTCGTGTAATGTGAACATGTGTAAATGTGCAATGTGCAAAAAGTGAACTATGTGAATGAGGAAATTGTGCAAACATGTGAAACTAATGTGTTAGATGATGAAATGGTGATCCATGATATGTTAATGTTAAACTTGTGTCATAACAGCAACCAAATTGTAGTTATGAAAATATTTACATGTGTACAAATGTGTAGAATCCATGCTAATACCATTTCTTGCTTATGTGTAAACATTTCCATGTTTAAGCGCCACCATGATATAGTTAATTGAGATTGTAGCTCTCATGTGATTGGTTGTGAGTTTCTAATTCATGTCAAAACTGTAAGGCCTTGAATTTGTTGCATTATTGTAATGCATGTAAATAACTTGTGTCGTATATGTACGTATGTATGTATCTACGTATGTATTAGTTAGTATACTTATGTGTGTATGTGTATAGCTTAGGTATAAATAATGTATGTATGCTTGATGGTAGTGTGTGCACAATACTATATAGATATTACATGTATATATGCATGATGTACATGGGTTTCTGCATGTTTTAGACTTCTAGCCGATGGCCAGATTGGCGTCAATCCCATAGCCGTTTATGTGGTGTCAGCGTCAACCCCATGGACGCCAACACTAATCCCAACGTCCAACGATATGGACGCCAACTTCTCTGACATGCATGCGTTGCAGAGCCAGGAATTCCGGAACCAAGGCAACTCACCCATTGGGGAGCTGTCTCCCAACGGTCTGAGAGCCATCATGTCACCCCATGCGTGGGAGAGGAGCCTCTCCTCCTCAAAAGAGCCCCATTTCGCAACCCTAGGGCCCTCTTTAACCTTTTGCAAGGGAGGAAGAAGAGAGGAGAAGAAACCCTATTCTCTGACTGAGGAAAACCCCCACTTTGGAACCCAAAATCCAACAACCTGAAGCTTGTTCCGGGGTTCTGCTGCAACAAGGAGCTTGCTGGATCATCGAGGAAGGCTTCCCCGACCTCGACTTGCTGTGGAGACTGCTCAGGAACCCGGAGGGAGGTGATCTTGGAGGGTGTTTCGCTACTTCTTGGGACAGCCCAAGGAGAGCTTCACCGAGCCCTAGATCCATTGGTGTATTTTTCAAAAGGCAAGTACCCTACTCATAACGTCCACGTATGTGTCTAGGTTGTTTTACAAATTTTATGTATTTTCCCTCGTGTCCTAGACCCCCAAATTCACCCCATCTTTGGAGCTCGGGTCTGTGTTCTGCACAGACCTGACATTGACGGCAATGTCCCTTGCCGCTAAGATCATGCTTAGCATCCATCGACTATGCCGTTGACAGTGAATTAGCGGCCAGAGACCGCCGCCAAGTTCATCTGGACAAAACAGTGACCTGTTCTGCCCTTCTATACGACTATTTTCGATATGTTTCACAATGAGGATATACTGTAAATCATTTATATGCTATGTATATTGTTGGTGTGATGGATGCGGTGTGTGGATGGATTATCACGAATGATAAGACTTAATTATTTCATGAAGATACATGTGTGATGAGTTTTAATCTTGTTAAACCATGTTGCATGATTTAGGACAAGTCTGAATGCCCTAATTTGTGAGGATTATGCATGTGAGGTTCAGTCCCTGTTCTAAATTTTTGAGATTATTCCCATGCTTGTGTGAATTATTGCAAAATTTGTTTAGGAAAAATAGAGATCATGCTAGGTCATGATAAATCTTCCATAAATTAATGGATTGTCCAATAAATTCAGGAATAAATTCTGTGGTTCCATGCCTGTTAGGGTTCAGACAGTGAGTGGTTAAAACTGTGCACGTGTTTAACTCCATGTTAAATCGAATTGCGGATAGCATGTGAAATTAATATTAGATTTTCTGTAATTCCGTTTTAGTTCAAAAGAATCTGAAAATTTGCATGAAGAATCCTAAACCCGAAATTAACATGTGGTTAAAATTTCAGGTCATTTGGACCAGTATTTAATGTAATATGAATTTTTCCATGTAAATGTGTATTTATGCATGCCAATGTGAAACAATTCGATTTAGGTGTAATCCGACCTGATCGGTGATATTTACCTGAATGTAGATTTTGAAATATGTAGTTTCATGATAGGAAAACAGAGAATGTGAATGTGAGAGAGAAAGTGAATAGAATGAGAGTGACATGTGTAAACCCATGTGTAAAAATCGGTAAAAATGTGTAATGTGAAAATTTGTGCCAAATGTGACACTACTTCCGTAGAGGGCAGTGGAACCGTATCAGGGAAGAGTCCCTTGAGAAGGTTCAATGTGTAAGTGACCCTAAGGGCATTAGGGGGAAATCCTGGAGGTGGACAAGTACCACTGGTTAGGGTGGAGACTTGTTCTCCCGGTCTGCGCAGTCCAAGAGTCGCCATTGTATTGTCTAGATGGCGTCTATGTGATGTGATGTGTTGTGTCCTTCTTGGTGGTTTGGACTATGTGTCACGGCACTAAATGTGAAAGTGTAAATGTGCATGTGTTCATGTGTTAATGTGAAAGTGAACAATGTGTAATGTGTATGTGTGAAGTGCAATTTATGTGAATTGGAAATTTGTGTAAAGAAAATGTGAGACCAAAATGTGAGGATATGATATTGTAATCCATGTTGTGACAAATCTGAAACCATGTTAAATCAGTAGCTTCATTATGTTAGGATCATGTTTATATGTGTAAAATGCCTAGAATCCATGCTAGGGACAATTAACAAGTATGTGTACAAAATCCCATGTTTGGTGTTCACATTTTGTATTTTAAATAACATTGTAGCTCTCATGTGTAGGGTTATGTTTGCTAAATCATGTTAAAACCAGCAAGTTAAAGTGTGTAAAATGTTCGTGTAAATGCACAAGAATGTGTAGATTCCATGCTAGGTGTGTTTGTTTCATGTACGTAGGATAATCATGCTAAGTGCTTTCATGTTTTAGTTAAAATGCAAAGTAGAATTCATGAGTAGGAATGATTAGAGAACATGTGTTAGGAATTTATCTTGATAAGGAAATCTGAAAGCATGCATCATGTGTTTACTTATAGAATCATCATGGTTGGTTATTCATTTCAAACGTTAAGCATGTTACACATTGAGTTTTTTTTGCAATGGTGTGTGTAGAGCCTACTATGACATGTACGTGTATGGTATGAGTGGTGTTACTTGCTGAGTCTTTAGACTCACTACTTGCTTCGGCATACAGGTGTAGTTGGTGACGTGGCACCATTGGAGGAGACGGTGGAGACGGACTCCGAGCGCGGAGATTAGTCTTTGGAGTACTTTGTGACTTTTGCGCTTCATAGTATGTAAATTGAACGTTGTATTAGCATTATCATGGAAGGAATGTATAATGATGGACATCTATGTATTAAATTTTCAGCAATTTAAATTATGTGAACTTTTAAGTTCTTTAATGTTATTGCAATTTCATGTATGCTAAATGTGGATGATGAATGAATGAAGACAGTAGTTCTTTTTACTTCCGCTACTCTGTTCTTATATTCACGTGTATCTCAGCTGAATGTTATTGTTGGGTAAATGTCCCACTGTGGCAACGCTCGCTATACCGACGTGGGTTGGTATAACCGTACCGGTATAATGAGGGTCGCTACAAAAACAACAAGCTAAAAGTGTATAAAACGACAATGTGCATGTGCAAGAATGTGTAGAAATCATGATAGGAAGGTCTCCTTTCATGTATGTAAGCACACCAAGTTTGGTTGCTCTCATGTTTTGCTTAATTGGAGGTGAAACCTTCATGTGATGGAATAAGTAGAAAGCATGTGATAAGATGTTTTATTTGAAAAATCTGAAATCATGAACCATGTGTTTAATTTGGTAGAATTACCATGATATGTTGTCTCTATTGATGTCAAGCATGCTACATATTTTGTCTTGTGACTTGGGATGAAAACCTACTATGATATATGCATGTATGATATGTGTGGTGTTATTTGCTGAGTCTTTTAGACTCATTACTTACTTCGGCGTACAGGTTTAGTTGGTGACGCTACACTATTAGAGGAGGCAGTGGAGAGCGACTCCGAGCATGGAGACTAGCTCTTTGGAGTTCACTTGTGACATTTTGTGATTTCATAGTATGTATTGTAAGGCAGTGTATTAGAATTATCATGTAATCATGGACAAACTATGTATTTTATTTTAGCACCTCTTTTATGTGGATTATGTGGACTTTAGTTCTTTTAAATTGTTAGTTGAATCATGTATGTTAAATGTGGATGATGAATGAAATGAAGACAGTGGTTCTTTTCTTTCGCTACTCTGTATCTATATTTGTGTGTATCTCAATCATGTGATAGCGTTTGGGTAAATGCCCCACTGCGATAACGTTCACTATATTGACGTGGGTTGGTATAAACCGTACCGGTATAATGAGGGTCGTCACAGATCAGGCTACCACCACAAATGGATGGAATACACGATGTGTTCCACATATCCACGTCGAAAAAGTATGTACGGGATCCGTGGCATGTCATAGAATATGAGCTCATGGAATTCAACAAAGACGGAACGTATTAAGAGAAGCCAATTAAGATCGTGGATCGGGAACTGCGCCATTTAGGAACAAGATCATCCACTGGTAAGGGTTAGATGGAATCAACGCATGGATGAAGACAATACGTGGAAACCGAGGAAGCAATGCGCAAAAGACCCGGAGCTATTCACAAGTAAGTACACCTCACTTGTACAATAACTTTCTATACATGAATTTGGGGACCAAATTCTCTTAAGTGGGGGAGGATGTAGCACCCCGAAGATTTAATTACATAAAAATTTAAAAAAATGGAAATAAATAATTTCCATAATATCGGAGTATTTAAACATACACATCATTATCGTATGAGCTAAAACACATCGAAAAAATCTGTAAAAAATATAAATCAACCCCAAACATTTTTACTAAAAGTTTCACAAAGAAATTTAGGCCAAGAAAAATCGGATTAGCCAAGTTTAAGTGTTTCACGATTTATTATCATAATTTATGAATAAGTCGAAAAATCATTATCACACGTACTTGGATGAGTCAGAAAATTAAATACAAATCATATATGGGCTTCAAATAATATCTTCTAATGACCCATCAAGAAATTTGGGTCAATAAAATCATTTGGACTAGGTTTAAGAGTATTGTGACCAATTATCTAAATTAGGAAACAAGTCGGAAAACCATTAACATGAAAATACGATGCAACCAAAAATTTAATAAAAATGTTGGAGAGACTCCCGACATTATATATTAATGACCCAATATCTTAATTGGGCCAATGGACCACATATGACCTAAAAATCAAATGAAGCTAGGAAATGCATGGAAATTCGTAGCTTAAATTAGCTGAAATTAAAAAGAGGCAATTAGAGTTGAATTGGGAAGAGATCTTATACTCTTGGCAACCCAAATTCGTGCCTACCCACCCATAGAGGTTGCTTGATGGCCAAGACTCTCTAATGGAGGGAGAGATCTTCAAATTTTGGAAAGACACAAGCCAATCCCGCAACCCTTCTTTTCTAGTTACAATAGGACTCCTAAATATCTTGGTTACTTAAATACTCTTCATCCAAACCCTAGGGATGAGTTTACAACTTGCTGGGGTCGTGTGGAGGAGCTCTTGGGGGCCGGGGAGCTGTGGATCGACGACAAGAAGGACATCTTCTTCCCCCGTTCGTCTTCTGCGACCTGCACAAACCGTCCACTTGAAGCCGATCAAAGGTAGGCCAAACCTAAACGAAACCTTGCAAGGCTTATACCCTTGGAAAGAGGGTCAATCTACGTCCTAACCCAAGTGGAATGCCTAAATTCCATGCAGTATACACAGAGTATTAAGTGTTCTCCTGTGAGTGGTCTGAACATGGGTTTTTTGGAAGAATGTGACTTATTCAACCCAGAAGGTAGGTTTTCTCAGGCCAAACCTTAACATATCCTATACCAATGTGTAGAGCATCAAGTTAACTTTCATTTCCCACTGGTTTCATCGAATTGCAATGAGTATATTTGAACTATAAGCGTTTTCCCCAAGTCGCGCACTGTTAGGGCTTTTCCCGTTCTTTATATGTTGCATGTGATTGAGACCGAATTAGAGCAAACCCACAACATGAAAGTTTTTCTACTAGTTGTCCTCGTCATGTTTTGTATTGAACGTTTTGTCTAAATATCATTAGTTAGAGAGTTATAAGTGTGGTAAGAGGGTTTCTGCATGAAACTACGTTTTTCAGGTTACACTTGGTGTTACGTTGTGTTTGACTTGATTAAAGCCTATCGAACCCTCATGGTTTTCTAATTCCAATTTACTGGAAGCACCCTCGCATGTCTAGATTAGTTTAAAACTAGTTTCGTTATTTTTCATACACTGTACAATTGTTCTCTATTTTTAAAGCACCATGTGTCAATATAAGGCTGTTCTGGACCGCAATCCAAGAACATGTCCTTTCTCTGCCAGATTCAGGCGCAGACCTGTGAACGCGACGGCCCGATAGGCCGCGTTCTGTGGTCTTGTCGCGACAGCATACCCCGTCGCATTCTGAATGCGACGAAGCGCTCCATCGCTACCTTGCTGCCTGATCTGACTGCCCCGTCGCGTTCTTCACATCCCAGTGTCGCGTTCTGTTCCCAACCCGTCGCGACCCTTACGGGGATCCTTCGTGACCTGACCTTCGGGTCTGACCGCCCTGTCACCTTCTTCATATGCACCCGTCGCAATCTCAGGATTTTGCATTAAATCCCCACTTATTTTCTTGCAAATCTAACCGCTATACCCGAGGTCTGGTTAACATGATATTTAGTGTGTAATTCACATGTTTTGGGTCTGATCATTGCATGGTGGTTATTTTAATGGCTTAAAAGTGATTAACCCATTTAAAAGCTTTAATTACATGAATGCTATTTTAATTGCCTCCTAAATGTTATGATCCATTCATGCAACTCATGATTTAATCTCTCCATTATTCTACCATGTTTTAATGATAATTATCGTTCTTAAATCTTGCAAGCCCATGTGTAGTTAAATGCATTGTTCAATTCGTGCCATCATGTTAAGTGCTTTTTCGTGAGTTTGAAACTGATGGTTTGAGAATTGAGACATGCGTACATCACTACACACTTACACGTCTAGGCAGCCCTTTCTTGGAGATTTGGAAGCTCTCTACGGTCATTCGAATCGGTAGACTAGTGACCTTTTCTCTAAGGCCTCCGTAAATCTCCTCTGACCATGGATTCCCACATGGTCGACAAGTTGGTTGTACCATTGAAGTTCCCTGGAGATACGGTGCACTTCCTCTCTCGTCTTGTTCTCGTGAGTGTGAATTACAATCAAGACTAAAGCCGTTAATGTAAAGATTGAACTAAATTATAAATTGTACCGTTATGCTGCCAATTTATCTCTTGACCATTGTTATCATGAAATCATGTTCAATTACTTATTACTAGTTCTCATCATCATCATGAACATGACATTACACATGCTTACTTATTGAAACTCTCATTGGCCATTATAAATGACGGTGGGTATCTACATTTAAAATTTAAGTGAGATGCTGACCGGGCACGGCGAGTGTCCAAGGGCTCCAGTCTAGCCCCAATGACGGAGAGTCATAAATATACTGTTAACCATGGGGTATAATGATTACTGGCGTTGCATCTGCGCTGGGAGTCGTGCGTGCGTGTTGAATGATAGATACAATAACCACATACACGTGTCCTGGTGTACATTCTTGATGGATCTTTTCTTGGTGTACATTAGTGTCTACGTGCCTGATTAGTGTTACATGATCATGCTCATGCGTGCTTGCTTGCTTGTGTGATATGGCCATCCTACATTTAATGTAATTACTGATACCTTGCGTTCTTGACATCAAGTGAATTCTTGCGTGCTTGTACAAAGTGATCTATTACTAGTTCTATCTTGTCATCCTGTTCAAAATCGTGTTCTATCATGATCACTCTATCTAGCTTGTTCATGTATCATGTTCTAACGAGTTTTTTCGTGGTCGCATATCATTCATCGTGCTTACCTAGTTCTAAATTGCTAATCACTTATATTATTGCCCGCACATTGAGATATAAATCCTACTGGGCTAGTTTGCTCATCCCCTACTTTTACCCAATCTAGGTGACTATGAAGTTCAAGAGGAAGAGCAAGTCGAGGATGGGAATGCGTCCGAGTGATGAGCGTTCCAATTATGAGTCTATCTATAGTTAGTTTATTTTGAGTGTTAGAACAATGTAGTAGGAAGTGAGGTATTATGTACTTTTACTTTTATTAAGTCTTAGTCCTGTAATAGTTTCCATTTGGAATACAATGAGTTGAGATTTGAATAAAAGATTAGTTGAGTTCAATATTGGGCCCTATGATGATGTATGTTGTATACATTTAGTGCGTGCTAGCTAGAGGCTTATTTGCCGACTGTTCACGTCTCGGATTATTGTCTCGAATTATTTTCAAATTAATATTAATATCCCTGAGTAATTCTCGGGACATGACAGCTATACTATAGAAAAGTCCCTATGGGAAGGCTCATTGTGTTTGTGATATCCTGTGGATATCAATGAAATCCTGGAGGTGGACAAGTACCACTGGTTAGGGTGGAGAGAGCTTCTCTCGGTTCTACGTAGTTACTAAGATTTGTCACTATATTGCCTAGGTGACGGATATGTGTTATGTGAATGTGTGTCCTTTATGGTGGTTCGGACTATGTGTCACGACAATTAAGTGTAAAAGTGTGAAAAATGTGAATATGTGCAATGTGAACATGTGATAGTGTTATGTGAATGTGATAGCATGTGAAAGGATGTGAAACCATGTGAATGAAAGTTATTTATGTTAAAACAGCAAGCTAAAGATGTGTATATGTGTTATAAAAGCATGTGAAAAATGTTAGATACCATGCTAGGATTGTTAATTGTCATGTGCATAATTCCATGATCAAATTGTGTAGAGTTGTGAAATGATATGAATAGAAATTGAAACCATGAATCATGTTGCATGTTATGTGTAGAAAGCATGTGTAGGTTATTTATGCTTAATTGTCATGAAGCATTTGCCATGTAATTCTTTTATTGTTTAAAAGATTAGCATGTGTATGTGATATGTGTAAGGATATACCTTTAGGTTGCTTGCTGAGTCTTTCTTTTTGGAAGACTCATACTTGCTTTAACATACAGGTGAGACAGGTGTCCCCGTACTTGAGGAGGACTTAGTGAGGAGCGACTCCGAGTGAGAGGAGTAGCTGCATTTGTGGAGTGTTGCGTAGTTTACTCTTTCTTTTCATAGTATGTGAACAATGTTATTTTATGGACTTGTAATAATGTGGACAATTGTTATTTCTTTCATTTGATATATAGACTGTAGAATTATGTGAATGATTATGGAATAAGACTTCTCTTTTATTTCCACTGTACTCTTTTGTTATTTATGTACATCTCGACCTATTGTGTAGCGTTGGATAAATGTCCAACTATAATGATGCCCTTTATATCGATGTGGATTGGTATAATCGTACCAGTATAAGGAGGGTCGTCACAAAATTCCTCCACCAATAATATGTCTAAATCATAAATACATCAAAATAACATATGTACACTAAAAATACATCAAAATAAACTATGAATCACAAACAACTAAAAAATATCAAGTACAGAATATATCTCAAAAGAACTATGGAAACAATATCTTCTTTCCCTTTCTAAATCCTCAACCACGACCATGACTGTAGTGCTGCTCTTGTATCTCACTTTGAGTATCAACATCTGTCTCTGACTGTGACTGTGTCTCATGCACTAAGATAGCATCACATGACTCTGACTGTGTTGTCTCAGAATCCATGTCCTCTGATATTATGCCTAATGTCTCCCCAAGTAGATCAGACTGACTCTGCTGTAGTAGTGTGCTAGTCGAACCTCGGTGACGTTGTTTGCGATGATATGTAGATACTATAGACTGTGGTGGCTATGAATGTGTGATCTCATCTGGCATCACCTCATTTGTCAGTATCTGTGAAGCTTTTATGTCATATAGACCATGCTGTGAAAATGTCATAACATCTGGAGAAAACTGAGATAGTCCTGCATCACCTGACTATTGTGAGGATCCTGCGCATGGCTCTGAAGGTCCTGCATCTGACGTAGATGAATCTGTCCGCTGAACCTGAGATAGCACACTATCAATGTACATCTGCATGGCTATATATCTAGTGTGTACTGTTCGATATCATATCATCCTAAAGGCCATCAGAAACCATCATATGTAGATGCTTCATACGTTCTACCAAACTCCTCTCTATGTGATCACGCGGCTCATAACGCATATCATAACTGAACCTTGGCCGACCAATGAATCGCCTAGTGATAGACCAATACCAAGACAGATACTCCACTCTACCAACAGTGTATGACGTGTCCTCATCTAGTGGTATAATATAATCTCTCCGACCATGCCAATTTTGTACAAAATGTGCAAAATATGTAGCCCATAAATATGCCCACGTCCCTTCCGGTGACATGATCTAATGCATCAACAGGACCAGGAATAGGTTATACTCTACCAAACTATCTAAGTACTCTATCTGAAACATGCATTTCAACAATAGAAAAACAAAGAAGAGGAACCTGAGACAACCAAAGATCAGATCCCTACCTAGAAATAGCTGGTAATATCGACAATATGTCAGAAATGTATGGCTCCCACCTAACCTGTGTTGAAAAAGTATGATGTAAGTGTAATTGTAAGTGTAAGTGTAAGTACTCTATCCTCTGTGTACAATACAATAGGTTTCATTATGTTTACCTAATAGTCCTCCTAATGATCAAGCTCCGATCTATATAGTCTCAAAATATGTCGAGGGTTATTTATCTCTTCTCTCAGAACATTCCACCTACAATTTATTTGTAAGTTAGTAAAATTTATATAATTAAATAGTCATACAACATTCTAAATTTACTTGTGACCCAAAGGCATGTCTTGTGCCAAAGGATGCATTGCAATATCAAGACGTCCCACATGTAGCCGCTCCCAAGACCAAAACTAAAAAATAAATCAAATATTTAGAAGAGACAATAAATTGTTAGAGGCAAAATCAATATGCATTAAATGACAAATTACTTGAAGAAGAGTCAATGAACCACAAATGGCCTTGGCATCCGACTTGCATGCAATAGACAGCTAACGATAGAGATAAGCAAGTGTCGCACCACTCCACGTGTATCTACCAACTTGATGAAAGTCCTCTAGAAGCGGTAGATACATAAGTGGCACTGAGTTTCCTGCTTTATCACTGAAAATAGTACAACCTAAAAGATGTAACAAGAATGCTCGTGCATGTCGTTTAACAACCTCCACTGATGCATCCTCTGGGATAACTGCAAACCTTTCTCGCAACCAAGATAATTTTATAGAACCTCGTCTCATCAACTCTAGGACATCACCTAAAAGTGTCATGCAAATATCTGCCCAATCTAAACTAGTGTTTCCTATAACAGCATCACCATCAATTGTTAATCTCATCAAAACAGCAACATCCTGCAACGTGATAGTCATCTCCCCATGTCTAAGATGGAAAGTTAGTGTCTCACTCCTCCATCTCTCAGCAAGGGCAGTGATCAATGCCCAATCTAACCTGATCCACTGAACCTGAGTCAAATAAAATAGACCAACTCTATGTACATAATCTACAATGTGGGGGTCAACTGGCCAACCACCCAAACTCCTATAGTGCTCCCAGCATTTAAGAACTTTTGTTTCTTGAAAAAAAAATATTTAAAATATGTTAACATTAAATTTATGCACAAGTAACAACAACAATATATTAACAATAACAATATCTGGCCACTGTAAACCAACTGTGATCTATGCCCCTCCTGTGCGTATAATACATGAGTATCTATAGGACCTGGAAGGTGGTCCATCTCTGCCATACCTACATACAAGAAGAACTATAAGTATATAAACATGTGTAAGTATGTAAATAGTAGACATAAATATGCTGAAGAGGAGTCGATCTCAGCTCTCTAAAGGAGTCGACCCATTTCTGTTCTGTTGTTCAGAGTCGACCCCAAGTTTCTGAAGGAGTCAACCTCCATACAACCGGTTTGCAAGTTCTACTGAAGCAGAGTCGACCTCGACTTATGACGGAGTCGACCCCATTTATGCTCTGTTGTTCAGAGTCGACCTCAAGTTTCTAAAGGAGTCGACCTCCATATAAATGTTCTATAAGTGCTACAGTGGCGGAGTCGACCTCCATACAAATACTACAGTAGCGGAGTCGACCTCAAGTTTCTAAAGGAGTCGACCTCCATACAAATGTTCTGCAAGTGCTACAGTAGCAGAGTCGACCTCAAGTTTCTAAAGGAGTCGACCCATTTCTGCTCTGTTGTTCAGAGTCGACCTCTATATAAATGTTCTGCAAGTGCTACAGTAGTGGAATCGACCTCAGATTTCTAAAGGAGTCGACCCTATTTATGCTCTGTTGTTCAGAGTCAACCCCATTTTTAGTAGCCCTATTCACCCCCCTCTAAGGCTAGTTATAGTCTTGATCCTTTCAACAATAGACATAAATATGTGTGAAGAATTATAAGTACAAAATAAATATGTGTGAACAATATGTGTAAGTACAAAATAAGAATACCTGTAAATAGACATAACACTTATTAATTATGATGAGGGGGTTGCATCCCTGGACATGTACTTCTATAATGTCCTGGTTGGCCACAATGACTACAATGGTTATGGGATGACTCTTCTTTATTTGTATCCATATGCATATGAAGGCGTTTGCTACGTGGACGACCACTTTGCCTGTGACTAAATGGAGGTTGCAATGTAGCACCTCGATGTGGAGGCCACTGTCGACTGTCCAAGACAGGATGAAAAGCAAACTCATATGTCTGTCGATAGGCCTCCACAGAATAAAATGCAACACAAGAGTTCAAGTGTGAAATTTTGCTGAAAATGATCTACAAGATGCCACTATGTGGACACAAGGAAGACTGTCATGCAATAAACATTGTAGGAGCAGCCACATTGCGGTCCCAGGTTAACATTGTATTGATGTAAGACCCTCGAATTTCGTCGTATTTTTCGTATTTATTGTGTATATTGTGTTGAGTATGTATGTACGTATTTACGTAGGTATTAAAATAGTATAATTACGTGTACATGTGTTATATTAAACGTAAATAATGTATGTATTGCATGGTGATAGTATGAATATAATACCACGTACATATTGCATGTATAGAAGCTTGGTATGCATGGTTTTCTGCATAAATTAGGGTTCTGGCCGAAGGCCATTGGCGTCAATCCCCTGGCCGTTGAGGTGGAGTTAGCGTCCAGCCCTGGACGCCAACCCTAATTCCGGCGTCCAGCGATCTGGACGTCAACTTCTCTGGCCTGCATGCGCAGCAAAGCTGCAAACTTCTGAAACAAGGCATGGCAACCATTGGGGGGATGTCCCCCAACGGCTCTAAGGCTGTCTAATCGCATGGTGAGTGGGTGAGGGGCTCTCATTAGGTCTGAACCCGAGTTGGCCTCTCCCCACTTCTCATTTCACCCTTGCAAGAGGAGAGAAGAAGAGAGAAAACCTAGAGCATTCTGTAAGAAAACCCCATTTTAGAACCCTCAAATCCGATCCCTTGAGAGCTGGATTTGGAGATCTTCTGCATCAAGGAGGAAGCTGAAGCAAAGGGAAGGATTCCACATCATCCCCTCGGCGTGGAGATCACCCAGGAGCCCAGAGGAAGGCGATCTTGGAGGCACTTCTGCAATTTCTTGGAACTGCCCAAGGAGGTCTTCTTCGAGCCATAAATCTCTTGGAGGAATTTTAGAGAGGCAAGTGACCTATCTATGGTGTCCCCGTATGAGTCTAGGTGGTTTTGACATTTTATGGAATTTTCCTCGAGTCCTAGACCCTCCAATTCACCCAGATTTAGAGCTCGGGTCTGTGTTTCTGCACAGACCTGAGTAGACGGCAAGGTCCCTGGACGCCCAGTTCATCCTTGGCGTCCATCGACCATGCCGCTGACTCTGAGTCGGCGGCCAGAGACCGCCGTCTAGTTCTTCTGAACAGAACAGTGAGCTGTTCTGTCCCTCTTGTATATTATTTCGTTATGTTTTATGCGGTGAGGATATATTGTACACCTTATACTCTATGTATATTGGCATTGTGGTTGTGGATGAATGTGGTGTGATGGTGTTGCCCAGCTAGCTAGCCCAGAGGGGGGTGAATGGGTTATTAAAACTTCTATCTCTGATTAAACATGTTTACTGAAAGGATTGCACAACTTAATAACAAGGTTAGAGTTAGAGCAAATAAGACACAATCACACAAAACACATCCCACAGACACAAGGATTTTTATCCTGGTTCGGAACTCCTCTCCACAGGAGACCTACGTCCAGTCCCTGAGCAATACCTCAGGATTTCACTACCAAGGGTACAATCCCCCTTATGGATCCTTACACCCAGCCTCAACTGGTCTTCCTTCAACCTGAAGGGAAAAACGACCACCCTGGATACCACCAGGTCTTCCTTCGTCCAGAAGGGAACACAACTAAAGAAGAAAATGTGTGAACAGGCTTCAGACTCTAGCTTAACAAGCTACAAGCTGAAGCTACCAAGGCCCGAGAGAGAAATAGATTTAGCAAGGTTTTCTCTCCAAGGACTACACAAGCTCTCACAAATAAAATCTCCTTTGATCACTGAGAGCTAAGAACTAAGTTGGAGTGGAAGCTTTGCTCTTCTTTTCAATCTTCTGAAGACTCGAAGAGATGGTATTCTTTCCTTTTTGAAATGCAAGTCTTGTTCTCTCTATCTTGTGTAATCTTCTCCGTCTTGAGTCTTTTATTTATACTTCTGATTCAATTTGAACGTTGAAGTGTCTGTTGTCTCTTATCCTGGTGTACGTTAGACTGGTCACCAAGGAAGCTTCTGATCTTCAGTCTTTTATCCTTTAGTACACGCCAGAGAAATTTTTGGAATCTTGTATCTTGTATCTAACATTGTACAGATGAGTCTTGTCAGATATCTGCAAGCATATCAACAATAAATAGAGGACAGCTAGGACTGTCGTTGATTGTTAGTTACAGATGGAACATATATTGCAATATATAGCAAGGCTCCGTTCTGTCTAAAAAGTACGTAGACAGAGTAGCATGGAAATAAAGATATTGTCTGCATGCATGGGAGATACGATCAGAGAGCATTTAATGCGTAGCAGTCAACAGACAAGATATGACTTTGACTTTTCAATGCTATTAAAAAGCATTATACTGATACAGCAAGAAATTCGATATAAATAATCATGATGCTTTCATGACTTATGAAATGGTTATGAGTATAGCAAGTCGTTATGAACACTTATCAAGTCGTTATGAATTGTAAACAATCGTTATGAACTCTAAAGAATCGTTACAGCAATCAAGTCGTTATGAATGATAAAGAAATCGTTACAACAAACAAGTCGTTACGAGTTTCAAAGAAATCATTACGAGGTCTAAAGAAATCGTTATGAACTCTAAAGAAATCGTTACAGCAATCAAGTCTTTATGAATGATAAAGAAATCGTTACAACAAACAAGTCGTTACGAGTTTCAAAGAAATCGTTACGAGGTCTAAAGAAATCGTTATGAACTCTAAAGAAATCGTTACAACAATCAAGTCGTTATGAATGATAAAGAAATCGTTACAACAAACAAGTCGTTACGAGTTTCAAAGAAATCGTTATGAACTCTAAAGAAATCGTTACAGCAATCAAGTCGTTATGAATGATAAAGAAATCGTTACAACAAACAAGTCGTTACGAGTTTCAAAGAAATCGTTACGAGGTCTAAAGAAATCGTTACGGCTAGAGAGTCGTTGCGAGTTCTAAAGAAATCGTTACGATGTCTAAAGAAATCGTTACGGCTAGAGAGTCGTTGCGAGTTCTAAAGAAATCGTTACGAGGTCTAAAGAAATCGTTACGACAGTCAAGTCGTTACGGGTTCTAAAGAAATCGTTGCGATGTCTTAAGAATCGTTGCGATATCGATTTGTTTTGAGTTTTTTGGTCAAAGAGGAAATCGTTCTGCTTATCAAAGAAGTCGATACAAAGACTTGGACATAATGAAGATGAGACTTACCTGATTGTCTTGAACTTTCATTTTTTTTTATTTCCTGTTCTCAAGGCTCAAGTATCCATAGTACTATTTTGTTAATCATCATTAATATAATAAATAAATGATTATTTATTATGGGGACAGTTTGGTCATCAACGGTGAATGTGGGTAATGACATCTTGTAAAATTGTGAGCATAACTTGTAGATAATTTTGCAAATCAATGTTCCTGATTAGATTAGTTGAATGTCTTGTTTTCAGTCTATTCATGAAGAATTGTGGGACATGTATGTATGTTTTGAATTTTTGGTAATTCATGCATACTTGTGGAATTACCAATAAGTTCGGTTCGGTAAAATGAAAGCAAGTAAAAAATGGTTTGTGGTAACGGATTTATAGATGTATGAATTAGGATGATGTTGTATTCTAAAATCATGCATTAGTGGTCTCTGTGCAAAACAGTAAGTGGATAAATTTC
>JACBKR010003936.1:0-26750 GCA_014218235.1 Colocasia esculenta
CGCATGCCGGTCTTGTTTCCATACCGGCACATTTTCTGAGCGGAAGTCTTCCCCTCCAATCATGACGTCAAGAGTCCTTCAAAATATGCCACATACCCGTTCAACCGGGTTTATTCAAAATACTCATATGGAATCTCTCCCTCCAAGCTCTCATGACCCCTCACACAATTGTTGTGAACCTTCCCACTCCAGTGAAGGGGTCAACCATTCAGATTGTGCTTAACATTCCAAGCCAAATCATTGCACTATCTATCACGCCCCAACGCGGATATCGGAGCGCGAAGGCAGTTGCAAGAAAGTTATAGAGCAAATACTAGACATCAAACCATTGCACATTGAATAATACTAAATCAAATCTTTCTCATTAATAACTTCTCAAATGTCTAGTTACAACCACTAATATCAGAGCCAATCTATAGGGCCCAATTACATTTCAATAAAAGGAAACAACTAACTACAACTCTAAGATACATAATGACTCGAGGGTACTCCTGGCTTCACTCTTGGTCATTCCCTCCTCGTGAGTGTATGTGTCATCCTCGGTCTCACCTGAGAACACAACATCAAATAACGTAGGGTGAGCGATAACGCCCAGTAGGACTTAAATCTCAGGCTCAAGCAGCTTTAAATAATTAACGCATTTAATGGCAGAGTATCTAAGATAGCAGGTACATGAGAGTCCAAATATAACAAGAGATAGCGCAACAGGTAACAGATAGCACAATAGTACGAGGTCGAGTATTTTTCCAAAAATAGCACAAGTATCGAGTATAGCACGAATAAGGATGGCCATAGTACAACTAGCACAGTATAGTAATAGCACGATGAGTATAGCACTTGTTTGTCATTCTAGACATCGAGAGAGTATAGCACGTTTTGTGTTTTGATTGTCATATAGATAGTCGAGATAGATAGCACTTGAGTGTAATGCCAAAACACTCTGATCATTTAACTCCCATGGGCACTAGCACTTTCGGGCGCACATCCCAGGACCAGATCAGGCCCTTTATATATTGCCAGGCATTGGTTATATTGTTTATCTTTAGACAATCAGTCAATGGCCAATATAGAGTACCAAGAAGTAGATGAGAGCACTAGATGAATAGACGAGATAGTAGAGTGAATGTGAATAGACGAGTGAGTAGAGTACAGATGAGAGCTAGTAGACATTACACGTAATGCGACGAGTAAACAGGCGATAGTAACAGTTGCACACACGCGCACGTCGTATTGGCAGTCAGGTGGAATTCACGATCTTTCCGCTGGCCATGTTATGCACAAGTCCAGAGGTCCGATGTGATTCAAGGTAAGAGCGAACTTCTAACAACCGTTTGGATCATATTGATCCCTAAAGGGTATCATAGGTGTTAGGGTACAACCGCTCGTCGACCATGTGGGAACCCATGATCAAGAGGAACTTACGGAGGCTTGTGCAAGAGTTCACTAGTCCGGCGAAAGAATATCCGACGGAGAGTTCACCACAAGCCAGTAAAGTGTGTATATAAAACAGGTGCTCGCGTTCTAGAGGATTCTAGAACAGTGGAGCGTCGATATCGTATGTAAACAAAGCAAGAGACGAATACAAGTCCTTTAAAATAGGGTAATTAATGTACTTTATTCAATAAATTACCAGATACATTATGAGATATTTCTGCAAGATTTTAGTCATATAGGATGGTTCATGTGTGTGCTTGTGTAAGAGAAATCATAGATAGAAATAAGTTGTGAATAGGTATTTTAAACATTCAATATAGCTCCATTTTTAGCAGGTGTTTACTGGGGGTATAACGGTAAAAAGGCATAAGAATTATTTAGAAAGTGACAAAATAATTTTCATGGATTTTCGTCAAAACCTGTGAAGGCGACATAGGGTTGTAAGGATTGCGACGGTACAGACAGAACGCGACAGGGCCTAAAAAGGATCGCGACTTGGCTTGCAGATCGGGTTCTAGAACGCGACGGCTCACCTGTCGCGAGAAGCGACATATCGAGGTTCGCCTCTGGTTGTCTGCGCCTGACTCTGACAGGAGTCAGACCAGACATTGGATTGCGGACCAGGGATATCATATTTTGATACAGGGTCGTTCATAAATCATAACTAAATATATATGCGATGGAAAAATCATGAATCGTGGCAAATGAAACCAGACATGCGAGTACTTCCATAAATGGGATTCGAGAGAGAGCATGGTTTGAACATGGTTTGAGAACGAACAAGAACGAGTAACATAGAACATGACACAGGAGCAAGATGGATTTAATTCGAGTAATATGCTCAACAGAAATTAGGGCTTTTGGGGTCAAAAGATCCCTAACAAGATCAAGTATTTACAATAACAATTTCATCGCATGGGATCAAGTACAAGGAGATATGGATTAACATGATGTCTCGGGGTTATCATGTTTGCAGAACTTCAAAAATTAAGAACAAAAGATAGGATGGATGGAAAAATATGAAACTTGAGATTTTCGTTCAAGAGGGTAGGAAGAACCTACAGACGAAATTTCAGAATTTTAGCTTGTGATAATGCCTACCTTGGATTTATTTGTCTTCTAGGGTTGAAACTCCCAAAAATGAGGAAAGCTTCAAGAACACCTTCTTCCCATGAGATCCTCTCCTCCTTGACCTCTTCCCCACGTCCAGCAACCTTTGGCAACGAGCTAGGTCGGCCAAGAGGGGTTTATGAGGTGTATTTATCATGCATGAATTCCTATTCCTATTTCTACTCTATCCTCTAAATTCCGAGATTTCCTACTCTAACCTTCCTTCCTTGCTTTCCAATCCCTATTTAGACTTGGATGAGATCTAATTCGTGCTAAATCATATAGGTAGGTTTAGGAATCCTATTAGGACTCAAACTAGCTATTTAATGTATTAAATAACTCTTTTCCATTTAAGTAATATTTTAGTTACGAATTTAGGATATTTTCTATTATTCCCCTTTTATAAATTCTTATTTTGGCCCTAATTTCTAATGGGTCCTTTAATAAAGCCCATTACTTGTTTTTCATTAATGGGTTTTGTTTAATTCCCTTTTTGTGAATCTTCCATTATTTAATTTTATTTATTGATTTTTTTAAATAATTCAATTTTAATTATTATAAAAATCCAGGTTTCTACACAATCTATTGCTCAAGGAGTCGTGCCCCTTTCCATCTCACATGCTATACAATCCTTGGGCACGGTCCCCTCGTTGTTGCTTCCAACTCTGCCAGTGGCACTCCCCACTTTTTCATTAAACTACATTCCAAGGAGTTACCACTGTTATTTGAAATTCCAACGGAAGCTAGCGATTATTTAATCCTTGAGAGCTGTTCAATCCCAAGGAGAAGAGCAAGACCTTCCGCCTGCTGGGCAAGATTTGTGAGGAGATACTTGAGGGTCCCAACGCCGACCCCCAAGTCCAAATCTGATCGCCGGGCACGGCAATAGGCCAGGGGACCTTCACCCCCCTCTTTTTTCGAATCTTCTTTTATATTGCTTAGTAAAGACCCGTGGGTTCTCCACATTCCCTCCCCACGGGAGGCTTTTTATTTTCATTTATTTTATGATCCCTCAGCGTACACTGGGCATCGCGCCAATTTTGTCCAATCAGTGCCCCATATGGCACATCTTTTCGCGCCCTACGCTGCGCACTTTCCATGTTGGCCCCTCGCGGCTCTTTGTTTCTTCATGTTTCCGGCCATCCGGATTTTGTTTCTTACTCAGGGCATCGCGCCCTCCTCTCCCGTCAAACCCTCCGGAGTTTCCAAATTCTTTTTCCCGTGTTGACCCCTGTGTTTTTAATCGGGTCCTTCGACCCTTCTCGCATTATTTTCGGGGCTTTAGTCCCCACTTATGTTTTTAAATTCGAATAAAAAAATGTACATTCTTCTAGACCTCCGAGTCTCGCCCCAGCGCCGGGCATTCGTCCTTTCCGCATTTCTCTTCTCTCCATTTTTCAATCGGGTCCTTCGACCCTTCTCGCATTGCTTTAGGGGCTTTAGTCCCCACTTATGTTTTTAAATTCAAATAAAGAAATGTAAATTCGTGTAGACCCTCGAGTCTCGCCCCAACGCAGGGCATTCGTCCTTTTTTATAGTCTTCGCATGTCCATTTTTCAATCGGGTCCTTTGACCCTTCTCGCACGCGTCTTTTGAATTTCGAATAAGAATTTTATACATTCTGATAGATCCCCCCCACAGTCTCGCCCCCAACGCAGGGCACATCCGCCCCAGCGCAGGGCATGGGCATTCGTTTTTCTTTATCCCTCCAAATTCTTTACTTTGAGAATTTTTATCTACCAAGTGTCGAGAAAATCCATAAAAAGATGAATATCAGCATTGCCATGCTATCACAGCATTTTTTTGTTATAAAAATTCCGAGCCAGGAGCCCGAAATTTCCTCCCGGGTCATTAAAAGTTTGCCCTTGGCATGGGCACTTCACACACATCACGGCGCCCTAAGCCGATTGCTCCCGGTAGACACCGTCATCGTCACAGCCACGCCTAAATGGCAGAAAGTCTATTTCTCTCCTCTTATTCGGCCAAAGTATGGGTAGTAGAGGCAGTCTGGGCAAAGCAACCAACCCAAGGCACTCCGTCATAAGAGGATGTCCTCCAAATGGGCAAATCAAAATGACCAATCAAATCAAAGTCAAATGCATGTCAAGAGCGGAAAAGTCCCCGCGGAGATCCAAATGGACCGGGCGTACGCATGTCCCTACAATCAAATGGTCATCACTCAAGATTCCAAATAATTGGAAAACCCAAGTGCTTAATGAGACAGAACCTTCTGACGGTTGTGCCAAGGAGGAAGTCAAACCAAACTCATCGAATACCCATACCAAGCTTATCTTCAAATGTTCTTCCCTTCTCCTATTTAGACTTAGTCGCCTTTTCAGGCGTGGCTTTGATGGTTACACTGTTAGCCAAGTGCAATCAGCCGTGGGCGCCACGTTAAAACGCACACCCTACTTTGGGCTTTCTTTTAATGACACGGGAGCTAACAAGGACCCCTTCACCGGTCAATTTTCATAATTTTAATGCCGCCATGGCATGGCAATGTTTCAAAATCCCACAAAATTCATAAATTCCAAAAAAAAAACTCCAACACAAATCCAAATATTTCCAAAACCACAAAAAGATGAATATTTCCAAAACCCACAAAAATCAAATATTTCAAAAATCCCACCAAAATCAAATATTTCTAAATTTCTAAAAAAAATCAAATATTTTCAAAACTCCGCAAAAAAAAAAATCAAATATTTTTCCAAAAAAAAATCCATAAAAATCAAATATTCTCAAAACCAACTAAAAATCTAAATATTTTCCAAACCATAAAAATTCAGAAATTTCCAAAATCCACAAAATTTAAATATTTCAAAATCCATAAAAACATCAAATATTTCTCAAAAGAACTCCACAAAAATTCAAATATTTTCAAAATCCAGAAAATTCAATTACTTTCAAAAATCCAAAAAAATTCATGATGGTTTTACACATGGCAAGCACATTGCCTCCTGCTTGTGCCAAGATCGCAGCAATCCTTCCAATCTTGGGTTCCTCCCATCTTGCACTTTATCTTTGGCCAAGTCCACTTATCCTCATGGTTAAAACAAACCAATTGAATGAGTCATGCTTATTGTTTAAACGCTTTATCCATGCTGCATGCTCCATGCTAAATGCTATTTTCCATGATATTTATTTTTTTCTTGGCTAATGACTTTTGAGCGCAGAATTCGAGTTACCTCATCCGACGCAATCAGGCTGCTACTGCCCCCCATCACTTATCTGCATCTACTATAATTATACCCTTAGAACACACCAAGGACCTTGTGGCTCTGAGGAATCTGGGGTTAGAGTTCCCCTTCATCAAAAATCATGATAATCCCAGAGGATCCTTAGCCATACGGTTAGACCGTTACGCTTGGCATGTGAGGACGACGGACCCATGCATACCCCCCGGTCCTAACTCACCAGCGTAACAATATTTTCCTTGGTTATTTTCTATTCCTTTTTTAACCTTATTTTTCTTTTAGCCCAGCATACATGCATCTTGAATTCACAGTGGAAAACCGCTCTTCCAAGCCAATTTAAGGGCCATCGCGCTCAAATTCTAAAGCATCTTGAAATATTCCATTCCGGGTCGAGTACCCAACTCCCTTTGTTGTTGCCTCCAGGCTGATTTCCTTAGAATCCTTGTTTGGACTTATCCCTTTTTTTTTCTTTGTTCCCAGAGATCCACCTGAGGCCGTGGCAGCCCCACACGAAGGTGCAACCTAACGAATTGTGTTCTTAGTACTTCCCCGACGCTGGAAGTTGATCTCTCCTTCTCTCCAAGACCCACCTCCGCCGTGGCAGCCCCACACGAAGGTGAAACCTAACGGATTGTGTCCTTACTTCCCCGACGCTGGAAGTTGGTCTTTTTCTTTCCTTTCGTGCCCACACGCACACCTTTTCCTTTATCCTTTTCCTTTGTCCAGCATTGTTTCATTAGGTCTTCATTCCGGTGGTGATTTCCAAGGGTATTGGAGAAAGACTCTTATCAGGTGGCAGTCACCCATTGCCCGCGTGTCTATTTTTCACCTTGACGTCTACTTTTCAGTCCACTCCGCTTCACTCCACTGCGCTACGCTACATTTCTTTTCATTACGCTCCATTTCTTTTCACTCCATTTCACTCCATTACGCTCCACTTCGTGTCCCTCCGCTCGCTCCCCTGCTAAGCAGACGTCAAAGCGTGGCAGCTGTAGACACGCGAATTTTCTCACCGCGGGCAAATTTTCAAGTTGCGCTGTAACGCCACAAATGGCCCTTATTTTGCCTTGAAAGAGTATTTTCTCAATATTTCTAGATTTCGCCCATTTCTTCCTCGGTGCTAAATTTAAATTCGCGTCGGCTATAGTGGACGCCTTTCTTCGAACCGCCTTTCAATTCGCATCGACCGTAGCCGCTGCGATTCATAAACCGCCTGTCAAATCACGTCCAGTACCCCTGCCGCGATTCAGAGTCTGACAGCGGCCCAGAAAGTCATCGCGCGCAGGATCGTAATCATGATAAAATCCTTTAATCGCGTCCGTGCTAGTCGTCGCGATTCATAAGAGTCAAATCAGCATCCCATCGGCTGGCAGCGTACTTGTGAGTCGGTTTATCTCGGGGCCACGCATATCGTAAATCGCGTCCGGTATGCCCGCCGCGTTTCAAATAGCGTCCGTGTCACTGGACGCGATTTTGAACGCGACTCAGCAGAACCGACTCTTGTCAAACCGACCTTCTTAATCGCGGCCTGCTGGACGGACGTGATTTCCTTCTTTAATTGCGGCGGCTGTCCTGGACACGATTTTCATCTAGAACATAAAAGCTTGCGCAGAACCCCATTTCAAGGGGACTTCTCATTTTGGCTTCGGAGGAGGGGTTTTTAGAGAGAGAGAGAGTGAGGTTTTAGAGAGAGAGAGAGAGTGAGATTTTAGAGAGAGAGAAAGAGAGAGGGGATCCTTCTATGGCGGAGCCCTGCCTCTCCGTGCGCTTCCTCGCCGTCCCCGTCCTCGTCTCCGTCTCTCGCAAGCTCTCCATCACCGCCATCGTCGTCTTCCTCCTCTCGTTTGCCCTCCACAGCGCCGTTACGCCGTCCGGCTACCTCGGGGAAGCACCCCCCCCTTTTTCTTTCTTCCGAACCCCTCGTGGCCCTTTTCCATTTTCCTTTTGGGCCCTACGTTCCCTTTTTGCATTCTACACATCATGCATGCACACATCGCACCTTTAATTTAGGGGTTTATAAGACCACCCAAAAGGTGGTTCATCCCCTTTTGTTTATGTCTATTTATTTCATTGTATTGATACTCACATCGGGCTAATCCCGTTGTTTCTTTTGTTGTCTTTTTTGTGACAGGTACCCCGAGCTGAATCTTCTTCGCCGCCGGCCGGTGGAAGGAGGAGGGTGAACCCACACCCCCCATCCCGCTTCTTTTCTATGGGTAAAAAGGTACACATCACCTCCTTTCCTACCCGTCCCTACTTTTGGTGCTTTTTAGGAAAAGCACCTGGCGATCGCGGTTCCGTTTTATTGTCTTTTCCCGCTTTTCTTTGTGGAGACCGTTCTTCGTCCCCCCCTAAAGAGGGAGCGGAAAATAGTGTCTACAAACTTCACAATTGCTTCACCTTCCGTGACTGGGTGTATGACATGAATGACCAAGGTAGGATAAATTGAGAGGATGTCAAGGTTGCCATAGCCAAGTTTAGGTACACCAAAGAGACCTTGGTATTGTGCAAAACCCTCTCCCCAACCATCAAAGCAACCACAATCCCTCTCCCTCTAAGTCCTAGGAAAATGTCCATACCTTGACACATTCAGAACCTCGGGTAGTGAGGAGAGAGCAACAATGGGGGGTGGAAGGTTTTGAGGAGTGGTACCCATGTCCCTCCGTAGAATCCCAAGAACCCTCCACCACTTTAGACACCATCCTAGAAGAGCGGCCCTTGGTTCTTATCCGACCTACTCGTCAAGAGGTCTATCCTTCCTATGAGTCGGCCACCCATGGCACCAAACCTCTCCAACTTATTCTCCCTAGGTCCCAGGAGGACGTTCATGTCACGCTCCGGAATCAGATTGTCCCTTCGCCTCCTCGACCATCTCAAGATGAGGAAGACAATGGACCCCCACCACCTGCCAGTACCGAATATGATATTCTGCAATATTTGGATAAGACTCCCGCAAGGGTATCTATTTTAGAATTGATTTGGAGGTCGCCGTCTCATCAGTCCATCCTCCTCCAATTCCTCCAGAAAATTATGGTCAATGATGACCTCCCTCCCAGCGGGGTAACCAATGCCATCCTCTCCCTCACCCAAGGACCCTCAATTTCTTTCTCGGACAAGGATCTTGCTGCCCCCAAGTGTCGTTCTCTTCCCCTTTGCCTCACTGTTACCCTCAATGGGGTGTCGGTAGCTCCACTCTCTTTGACACCGGGCATCCATTAACGGTTGTCCGATGAAGACTCTCAAACAATTGGTTTTGGGGAGGATAATCTGGAGAAGATCTGCTCCACTATTGCTGCCTATGACACTCCAAGAGGTTGCCAAAGGTAAAATTGCTCTCCAACTCGAGATTGGACCCGTCACATGTCTTCTGAATTTCTAGTCTTGGACGTTGATCCGGCCTACAAAGACATCCTTGGTCGTCCCTGGCTAGAGCAAACTTTAGGGGTCCCTTCCACCGCCCACCAATGCTTTAAATTTCCATTCATGGGCGGATTATCAAAATCAAGAGCATTCCTACCTTGGAAACCCTCAATTCTATCACTTCGGAGCAGATGTCGCACCTTTTCATTATCGGACAAGGTGAAGAAGCATGTCATGTCCATCTTGACTTCCCTTTGCCCCTTGATCTGAACCAACCTCCCCTTTGGACGATTATTTTGAGCACATCCCATCTCCCAAGGGAAAGGTTGGGAAGTGATGGCCAAGATCGGCTATATTCATGGCCGAGGGTTGAGTAGGAATGAGCAGGGTCCTGTCCATAGTGTCCAAACAAGAAGATTGTTAGATAGGGCTGGTCTAGGATTCCATCTGGACTCGGTTCATCCAGATCCATTCATACCTATCACCTCTTACCTGAACCCTGAAGGAGCACTTCATTCAGGGGCCCCTCCAACCGGGAACTCGGGAACCCATGATAGAGGAGTTGTCCGACTCTGAGAGCGAAGAAGAAGAAGAGGAAGCTACCGAAATTGAGGAAGTCTGCGAGGATTTCGGACTTCTTTCGCTCTTTGGTTCTGACTCTCTCTCTCCCCCTTCATCACCCCCATCTCCTTCACAATCTGCCGCTACTAAAGTATACCCGACACCTGACTCTCTTCCTTCAACCACTTCTTTCTCCCTTCTTTCTCCGCCTGTCCTTTCCCCATTTCTCACCTGGCCAGTCAAGGCAACCTTGAGTCAGCAACTCATAGTTCTAAGCCTTGACTCCAAAAAAAAAACACCAATTTTGAAAGGTGGGAATGCGAGGTGTCCATCGAGCACCCTTCCTCTTTGGACCCTCTTTCGCTCGGCCAGGAGTCGATGCTTTCCAGCCCGAACTCTCATTCTCGCCCCCCTAGGGGCACTTCCCCTGTACATAATTTTGTACATAGTCCTGTGCATAATCGCATAGATTCTAGTTTAAAGTCGAGTATAGAGTCGGGTCTAAATTTAGAAGAGTCTAGTCCCTCTCAGCCATGTGTTCGCAAAGAGAAGGGTAGGCAAGTTCCTGCCCGTATGTTATGGCCTTGGCTGAGAGGTGGCTTAAGTTGGGTCAAGTCCCAGAATTTCTTGAGGAGCCTGCCCTTGTAGAGGCTGATTTGAAGAAGGTGATTCTGTAGATGACGGTTTGGGAGTCTATCTGCTAGATGTTGATGAGAGTGATGAGCCGAGAGATCATGGGTCAGAAAGAGGACCCGGTGAGCTCCTATGTGGATGGCACGAAGAGGTTCGATGAGCCAACCATGGCTGCGGATGAGCCAACCAAAGAGGTCAACCTTGGCACCGAGAATCTCCGAAGGTAGTTTTGATTAGTGCCAACTTGAGTGTTGAAGAAGAAGAAGCTATTGTAGCTATCCTCCCAAAAATTTTCGATGGTTTTGTCTGGTCCTATGAAGACATGCTAGGGCTTGACACCTCCTTGGTCGCACCCGGTTGGTCTTAAAAGCCGACGCAAAGGCCGTCAAACAAAAGCTGAGGAGGCTACATCCCAAGCTTGCACTCAAGATCAAAGAGGAGGTTGACAAATTGCATAAGACTAAATTCATCAGGGTTGTGCTTTATCCACAATGGGTAGCTAATATCGTCCCCGTGATGAAGAAGGACAGTAAGGTTAGGATCTGCATAGATTTCCGTGACCTTAATCGTGCTTGCCCAAAGGATGATTTTCCTCTTCCCCATATAGATGTCCTAGTGGACAATACTTCTGGCTTTGAGATGTTGTCATTCATGGATGGTTTCTCTGATTATAACCAGATCCGTCTGGCGGAGGAAGACTAGGAGAAAACTTCTTTCACAACGCTCGGGGGACCTATTGTTATGTTGTAATGCCCTTCGGATTGAAGAATGCAGGAGCAACCTATCAAAGGACAATGATGGCAAATTTTCATGACATGATGCATGTGCACATGGAGTCTATGTTGACGATGTCTTGGTTAAATCTAGGACTAGACATGGCCATGCTGAGGTCCTCCAGGTAGTTCTCCAACGGTCTAGAGAACATAAGCTCAAAATGAACCCCAAGAAGTGTGTCTTTGGAGTTTCTTCTGGGAAGTTGCTTGGGTTCATAGTTAGCAAGCGGGGAATTGAGATTGACCCCAATAAGGCCAAAGGAATAATCGACATGCCTCCTCCTAGGAACATTAAGGAAGTTAGAGGGCTAATTGGCAGACTTCAGTTCATTAGGAGATTTATTTCTCAGCATTCCGTCCGTTGCAAGCCCTTCTATGAGATGCTTAGAGGAGAGGCTAAGTTTGATTGGAACGATAAATGTCAAAGGCCTCGAAGAGTTAAAGAGCTATTTGTTCAATCCCCCTGTTCTCGCTCGTCCGGTCCCGGATGGCCTTTATTGCTCTATGTGTTCAACCACTGAAGATTCAACTTGAGCAATCTTGGCCCAATATGACGACGAGAAGAAGGAGAGAGCGGTGTACTATCTATCCAAGTTGTTCAATGAAGCAGAGAAAAAGTACACTACCATGGAAAGACATGTGCGGCCGTCGTCTGGGTTGCCCAGAAGTTAAAGCACTATTTCTGGCTCATGAGGTGAAACTTCTGGCACGTATGGACCCAATTCGTACTTGCTTGGAAAGCCCGTCCTAACTGAGCGGTTGATGAGGTGGCAAAGTTTCCTCAACCAATTTGATATCACCTACGTCACCAAAAGTCACAAGGGGCATGCTATAGCTGGGCATTTGGCCCACCACCCCTTACCTTCGTACTCTCCCGTCGATGAAATTTTCCGGATGAAGAGTTAGGAGCCATTATCGATGGTGAACCTTCATGGATACTTTACTTCGATGGAGCTATCAATTCTAAAGGGTGTGGAATAGGGGCAGTCCTCCTCACCGGAAGGGTAGTTATTCCGCACGCCTACCAGATAACCTTCCCCGCCACAACAATGTGTCAGAGTATGAGGCATTCCTAGTTGGGCTGAAAATGCATAACTGCTCGGAGTCAAGGAGTTAAGCATTATTGGAGATTCACAGTTGATACTCCGGCAGTCTCTCAGCAAGTACCAAACCCGGGATCCCAAGTTGAAACCATACCAGAGTTGGTAGGAAAGGTATTCGGTCAGTTTAGTAAGCTCACCCTAGTCCACACTCCTAGGCTCAGAACATTCTAGCAGACTCACTCGCCTCCCTGGCTTCTTCCTCCCTATCCCGTTAGGGAGGTCCTCCGAAACCGTCTCTGTCAAAAAGTTAAAAGTTCCTTCTCATGCTGATCCTTGGTTTCTTCAACTCAAGTCTCCCTCCCTTCGAGTCCATGCACTCTCAAAAGAGCCAAAAATCGACCTCGATGATGGCCATCCTTGGTGCTTTGACATCAAAACTTTCACAAAGATGGATCCTTCCCCGATTATGCCACCTCTTCTGACAGACGGGCCATTCGCCGCATTTCAGAGTGTTACAATCATAGGTGGCATTCTTTACAAGAAATCTCTCAGTGGGGTCTATCTCCGTTGCCTTGATGAAATCGAATCTCAAAGCATTGTTGAAGCCACTCACTCCAGTGAATGTGGTGGCCATGTCAATGGTAGAGCAATTGCCCAAAAGTTGCTAAGACACTATTACTGGCCTACCATGGAAGAAGATTGCTGTCACTTTGTCCGTCATTGTGCTAAATGCCAATTGCACGATGACAAAATTCATGCTCCTTCCTCTTCTCTTCACCCTCTCATTGCTCCATGGCCTTTCGCCATGTGGGCATTCGACGTGGTCGGTCCCCTCGCAGACAGAACCAGAGAAATCTGGTGTCGACACACTGTCTCAAATCAGCCAAAAGGTGTTCTGGGAAGGCCTCTAGTGTCGAAACTACTTGATCTAGTGTAGACACCTGTCCCATACTAGCACAACAGGTTTTCTGGGAAGGTCTCTAGTGTCGACACTACTTGATCTAGTGTCGACACCCTGTACAGACCTGTTGACTGGGTTTTCTGGAGCTGTCTCTAGTGTCGACACTACTTGACCAGTTCTGCATTATTTTGCCTTGTGTTTGAAGCATTGTGTCGACACCAGTAAGGGTGTGTCGACACTACCTTTGCAAAAATATTCCATGTCTTGGTCTGATCATTACATGATGTCTACTAGCATGTGCATGATGTTATATAGTATGCATGGACCTAAAAGAAATCAACCCATTGAATAATGGTAATGATTGAATATGATTCTAATGTGTAATTTGATTGTCCTTATGTTCATTGGATATCTTGTGATCTTCCCTGTTGCCAATTGATATGATAAGAAGATGATATGAATGTGGGGAGGAATACATTTTAGTATGGACTTGTTAGTGAAGTTAATATCATGAATTGCATATGAGTTTCAATAGTTACATGCTTACCGGGTTCCATTAATTATTTGTCCATATGCATACATGCTAGATCCATGACTCGTCATTACACATTTGCACGAATAGGCACACCCTTCTTGGGAATTGGGGCTCTCTGCCGGTTATTCTGAATTGGTAGACTAGCGACCTTTTCCTTAAGACCTCCGTAAGTCTCCGTTCTCTATGGATTTCCACATAGAGGCCGAGCTGGTTGTACCATGAAGTACCCTGGAGATAGAAAGCACATGTCCTGCATACGATCTGTCTTTAGAAACATCGTCATGTCAAGACATAATGGATTATGAAACATGATACGTCATATACTACTTTTGTTCTCTTGAGCTATTTGTCATACCTTGACTCTATGAATGATCATGTCCTTTTACTATGAGCTTGTCATTGAAACTCTGTGGCCATAATATGATTATGTTTGTTCGGCACAACATAGGACTTCGGTCCATTTGACCAATGCCTGTGCAATAGGGGCCCTGTCTGGTCCTGGGGAGGAGCGCCCAACGTACTTATTAAACCGCGGGAGTATGGACTCTTAGTGCTTGGCATAGCACAACAAACAAGCAAGATTCGTGAAAATGTGCCTTGTTTGATATGATAAGTTTGACTTGACATGATATGATACGTATGTTCGTGTGAACACATGAGATCTGTTTGAATATGGCCAATCTCTTTGATACGATTCTACTCTTGAAATATCTGTTCATTGTATATGCAACTCGACATTTGATCTGAAATGATATCCGTTCTACTCTGCTACTCAATCTTTTAGTATTGCATGCATTGTCATCATGTACATGTTCATATCTTGCCTAATTAAAATGTTAATCACGTATATTAGTGCCCGCACAATATGAGATGTAAATCCTACTAATCTAGTTCGCTCACCCTTCCATCCTGCCCTTTCAAGTAGTGATGAGAACCAGTGGAGTCCGATGGGGCAGGGCAAGAGTGATGAGCACCCGCCATATGAGTAGTTGACATTTAGAAATAGACATATGAGTAGTCGATGTATTAGAGAAACATTTTCATTTGAATAATGAACTCTTTCAGTGAGTCCTTCTTATGTAAGGTTGTAACTAGTGAATTGGAATGGAATAAAGAGTACTTTTGATGACATATTATGGTCTGAAATGTGTGGTTATATGTAATTGTGACTCTACGCTATTCAACTGTGATACGTCTATCTGTATCGATCACGTCCCCCGGTATTTATTCCGCTGCTAAATATCGGGGCGTGACAGTTGGTATCAGAGCCCTAAACCTTAGGGTCCAAGGGAATAGGAACGTAGGATGAAACTAGATCACACGAGTCAAAATCTGTCGTACCTAATGTGAGCTTGGGTAGAACCATGGGAATAGAAGTGACATGTGATATATTAGATGACTGACTATATTATTATCTTGAAGGTACTTAATACCTTAAGGGCTGCCGAACGAGCCTGGGCTTTCCCCTAAGTCCTAGGCAATCAGGAATGATAGGATAAGTGTCATTATACCCTCAGCTTGTGTCAAGAACTTTGTACCTACCTGGTGAGATTGGGTAGAAACTTAGGCTTAGTCCAAAATTTTATTAATAACTAAATATTGTAAGTTACAAGGCATCAACCAGGAGTAAAGAAAACTAACCGGGTGATAATTTATTTTGAAGGAACTTAAATATACAGCAATGGAGGATATACCTATACCATCATGGATGGCAGAGCAGAGATCGGTCCAAAAGATTTACCAAAGCACTCCGACAAGCTGCTCAACTGTTAGAGGATGCCCTAATAATGGTTAAGGGAGATACAAATGGAAAGTAAAGGTCTAAGGATGACCAAGGAGTTGGCGAAACTAATAAGAAAGAACAAATTACAACCACAGGAAACTCCAAACCTATAGACAGAGAGAAACGGCCCAACAACAGTAATAGATCGCACAAGAGAAAGAAGTGCAAGAAGTGCAATAAGAAACTAATTCTCGCTCCTGTAGAAAGATGCCAGCATTGCAACAAAATAAATCATCGGTCCGAGGAGTGCTAGAAATTTCAAGACAAATGTTTCCGTTGTGGTAGCCAAGACCACAAGGTTAAGGATTGCCTTAATGAGAAATCAAGCTCAGGGAATAAATGGCAGAACAAACCAAGGAAAGAGGTATGAGAGGTATTTTTTCTAACTCGCTTTTATTTGACCCTGAAGTACATCACCAATCAATCATTATATTATGAGCAATTCACAATTAGATTATCTGTAAGTCCAGCTCGTAATCACATGTGAATTTGGAGACCAAATTCTTTTAAGTGGGGAGGATGTAACACCCGGAAATTCAGTAATTAAAAATTAGAAATAAATTGAAAACGATAAATTCAATATTTGTGAAAAAGCAAAAATGCACGTGTCATTATCGTACACACAAAAACCCATTAGAAAATTTCATAAAAACCATAGTTCAACTCTAAATAATGCTCCCTAATGACCCACAGAGAATTCGTGCAAAGGAAAATCGGATGGTCCAAGTTTAAGGCGTTTTGCGACAGAGTATCGTAATCAGGGGATAAGTTAGGAAATCATTATCACACATACTTGGATGAGTCAGAAAATTAAATAAAAATCATAGATGGACTTCAAATAATATCCTCTAATGATACATCAAGAATTTTGGGTCAATAAAAGTCATTTGAGATATATTTAAGAGTTAGTGTGACTTCTTATCGTAATTAGAAATAAGTTGGACAACCCATTATTAGAGTATAAAATGAGATCATAAACTAAATGAGAAATTATGGTGGACTCCAAACAATATGAGGGGATAGTCCATAAAAGAAATCGGATCAATGGACAACTTATGTCACATGAACAAATTCAAGTATGAAATTAGTAATAAATAACTCCCGTATTATCGGAATGATAGAACTACGTACCACTATCGTACGTGAAAAAAACATCGGAAAATTTCGTAAAAATTATAAACCAACCCTAAATATTATCCCTAAGCGTTCCACGAAGGAATTCATGCAACAGAAAAAAAAATCTGATTGGCCGAGTATATGTCACACGTGACCAAGTTACCCGAATTTGGAAACTAAGTCGGAAAATTGTTAACACGGAAAAATTAACCCAACCATAAATTAAATAAACATGTTGGAGAGACTTACAACATTATGTATTAATAACCCATTAACAAGATGGGGCCAATGGAGCACATTTGGCCCAAGGATAAAAATTGGGACAAGAAAATATCCAGAAATTCGTGTATGTAATTATGCAATAATTAAGGAGGCAATTAGGGTTAAAATTAGGGTGATTAGCCATGTAAGGTAAGCCAAAACCAGACCCAACCCTAAGAGGTGGTTTCCTAAACCTTTGCTACCTCCTTTGGGTGAGAGAATCCCAGATTTCTTGGAAAGTAGGAAACAAAATTCGCAGCCCCTTTCCTAGTCCCGTTAGGACTTGTAAATACACCATAAGTCTATAAGAACTCGTCTTAAACTCTTGGGAAAGGTTTAGAAACAAGTTGGAGTCGAGCAACAAGTTTGGAGCGCTGGGGAAGAGTAGGACGGCTGGGGAAAACGTGCTCTTCCTCAACTCGCTCTGCATCAACCAGAAATCTGCAGAGAGTTATTAGCATTCAAAGGTAGGTGTTCTCGGGCCAAGATAAAGAAAACCAATACCATCATGTAGACCTTCGAGCCTAGGTTCATTTGCACTTGGTTTGACTAATTTTCATGGAGTATACATTGTGTAATCGTAGTTTTCCCTAAGTCCCGCACAGTTATGGCTTTTCCCGTTCTTCATATCATGCACACGATTCAAGACCGAATTAGACTAAACTTTCTTCATGAAAGTTCTTCTACTTGTAGTCACGATCATCTTTTATGTTGGACGTTTTATCCAAAAGTCTATCGTTAGAAAGTTATAACCGTGGTAAGAAAGTCGCTGCATGATACTACATTTTTGGGATGCACTTAGCTTTATGTTCTTCATATGTTTTCTCAGGATTCGAGACCGAATTACATCAAACCCCCAACATTAACGTTCTTATACTAGTTGTCCTCGTCATTTTTGTGTTGAACATTTGGTCTAAATGTCATTCGTTAGAGTGTTATAAGTAGGGTAAGTAAATCGCTGCATGAGATGTGTTTTCGGGTTACACTTGACCTATATGTTTTTCTGGGAGGGCCTCTAGTGTCGACACTACTTGATCTAGTGTCGACACACTGTCCCAAATCAGCCCAAAATGTGTTCTGGGAAGGCCTCTAGTGTCGACACTACTTGATCTAGTGTCGACACACTGTCCCATACTGGCACACAGGTTTCTGGGAAGGTCTCCAGTGTCGACACTACTTGATCTAGTGTCGACACCCTGTACAGACCTGTTGACTGGGTTTTCTGGAGAGGTCTAGTGTCGACACTACTTGATCTAGTGTCGACACTACTTGATCAGTTCTGCATTATTTTGCCTTGTGTTTGAAGCATTGTGTCGACACCAGTAAGGGGTGTGTCGACACTATCTTTGCAAAAAATTGCATGTCTTGGGTCTGATCATTACATGATGTCTACTAGCATGTGCATGATGTTATATAGTATGCATGGACCTAAAAGAAATCAACCCATTGAATAATGGTAATGATATGAATATGATTCTAATGTGTAATTTTAATTGTCCTTATGTTCATTGGATTATCTTGTGATCTTCCCTGTTGCCAATTGATATGATAAGAAGATGATATGAATGTGGGGAGGAATAAATGTTAGTATGGACTTGTTAGTGAAGAATATCATGAATTGCATATGAGTTTCAATAGTTACATGCTTACCGGTTTTCCATTAATTAATTGTCCATATGCATACATGCTAGATCCGTGACTGTCAATTACACATTTGCACAAATAGGCACACCCTTCTTGGGGAATTGGGAGCTCTCTGCCGGTTATTTGAATTGGTAGACTAGCGACCTTTTCCTTAAGACCTCCGTAAGTCTCCGTTCTCTATGGATTTCCACATAGAGGCCGAGCTAGTTGTACCATGAAGTACCCTGGAGATAGAAAGCATATGTCCTGCATACGATGTCTTTAGAAACATCCTCATGTCAAGACATTAATGGATTATGAAACATGATACGTCATTATACTGCCTTTATTCTCTTGAGATATTTGTCATACCTTGACTCTATGAATGATCATGTTCCTTTTACTATGAGCTTGTCATTGAAACTCTGTGGCCATAATATGAATATGTTTGTTCGGCACAACATGGGACTTCGGTCCATTTGACCAATGCCTGTACAATAGGGGCCCGTCTGGTCCTGGGGAGGAGCGTCCCAACGTACTTATTAAACCGCAGGAGTATGGACTCTTGGGTGGCATAGCACAACAAACAAGCAGATTCGTGAAAATATGCCTTTGTTTGATATGATAAGTTTGACTTGACATGATAGATACGTCTGTTCGTGTGAACACATGAGATCTATTTGAATATGGCCAATCTCTTTTGATACGATTCTACTCTTGAAATATTGTGTTCATTGTATATGCAACTCGACATTTGATCTGAAATGATATCCGTTCTACTCTGCTATCAATCTTTTAGTATTGCATGCATTGTCATCATGTACATGTTCATATTTGCCTAATAAAATGTTAATCATGTATATTAGTGCCCGCACAATATTGAGATATAAATCCTACTGAGCTAGTTCGCTCACCCTTCCATCCTGCCCTTTCAGGCAGTGATGAGGAACCAGTGGAGTCCGATGGGCAGGGCAAGAGTGATGAGCACCCGCCATATGAGTAGTTGACAGTTTAGAAATAGACATATGAGTAGTCGATGTATTAGAGAAACATTTTCATTTAATAATGAACTCTTTCAGTGAGTCCTTCTTATGTAAGGTTGTAACTAGTGAATTGGAATGGAATAAAGAGTACTTTTGATGACATATTATGGTCTGAAATGTGTGGTTATATGTAATTGTGACTCTGCGCTATTCAACTGTGATACGTCTATCTGTATCGATCACGTCCCCCGGTATTTATTCCGCTGCTAAATATCGGGGCGTGACAAAGATGGAACATGTAAGTGTCGTGGTTTGTGTATTGCCGAGTGTGGTGGTCCGGCGCCTATTCGGAATGCCTCTCTAGTCGGGTACCCCAGGTTCTGTGTGAGCAGGCACGTGTGTTTGTTGTGCTCGGGGTTTGTCCCTGTACTTGCGTGGTACCGTCGAGGTCTGTGTCGTCGTCCTGGACACCCTCACTCCTGTGTTTGAGTTGTACGTCTGGCTGAGGGAAAGACGACAGTAGGGCAGCGGCTTGTGTTTGTTGGTGTGCAGTCGCTTGTAGCACGCTTGTGGTTGGGGGTACGGACACCAGTAGACGTACTGGGCCCCCAGCTAGTCCTGTTCCAGTTCTTCACTTTAGGGAGCTCGGCCTGAGTCCCTAAAGGTGCTAGGCATGGGCCTGCAGTGTGTGAGACTGCAGGTAGTGGTGGGTTTGTTAGTCTCCACAGTTAGTTGCTTGACTTGTGAGTTTGTGGAGCCGTAGTTGGACTGAGGGTCTGTGGCTACGAGACTGAGAGGTTGTTCTTGTGTTGTGTTGTCCGGGTTGGATATTGGCCTAATCAGCCAGTAGTCCGTTCCATGTGGTGGCGTCGTTCCTTTCCGACTCGTGCTTTTCCATTGGAGGTGGCTCGTGAGTTTGTGACTTGTAATCGAGGTTTGACTCGTTCGAGGTGTGCCCTGGTGTTGGCACAGTTGTGACTGCGGTTGTAGCTTGTGGTGTGCCCGATGGTGGCACAGTTTTGGTTATGGTTGGTGAGTGTTGACTCACCAAATGTGGTTTAGCTCGCTATGGTGTGCCCTGTAACGGCACTGGTTTACTTGCGGTTTCAGTGCTAGTACCTTGTGGTAATAGGTACCTGTACCCCGTGTGGGTAATGGTTTGTGGTGGTACGTCGTATACCAGTCTTTTCTGGTGTTGACGTGGAACTGTGTTTCGTAGAGGTCGTGTGGTGTACCTTCCACTCAATGTGCTTACCCTTCCTCGAGTAAGCTTCCGTATATGGTTTTCGTGTGTGATGGTTGGCCGTGGTAGCCAGCCCTGCCATTCTGTGTGTGGCTTCCGACATATTATGGTTTGGGTATAAAGGGCCGCTTTTGGTTAGCAGTCCTGTTACCCACGTACTTGAGACTCGCCTGTGAAGCTTATAGCCTAGGCAATGGTTTGCTTGTGCGGCTTATAGCTTAAATGATTGGTTGGACTGTGGTTTGCCTGTGAGGTTTGAGGCCTAGGCATTACTGTTGTTGAGCGGACTAGTGGTGTGGAGCTAGTCCTGTTTGTCCCTCTTACTTTCCGAGGTTGTGAATAGTTATGTGTTTATTTAATTGCAGTTTAAATTCATTGTTGTGAGCATGAAATGGTTTGGCTATTGGTGCTGCCAGTGAGACCCTTTGGGGTTGAGGTGTCCATGGTTACGATGTTGTTTTGGGTAGCCCCTACTAAGCCTGTGACTTGTGAGGCTCACTTCCCTATAGTTCTTTTCAGGGCTTGCCGTGTGTTTGGCTTGCAGCGGCATTGTGGCAGACTTGTACCACCAGTAGTTGAGTTGTAGTAGTTTCTGTGTGAGCTTGTGCTCCCTCGGGTATGCCCCAAGTAGTTGTACTTTTTAATTGGACATGTAATAATGTAATGGGACAATTGTAAATTGTTATATGCAAGTATGAGCACATGTACTTTCTTGTGTTTTATACTGTGTAGTTGTCTTTTATACTCTTACTGGACACTTGTGTGAGATATCCCTTGCGAGACTTCGGTCTGTTCGCGGGAGGCGGATCTAGATATGGAGCCTTAATGGGCATAAATATCCAGGGCCGTCACAGTTGTCGTCTTCATCTTCATCACTCCAAGTCGCCATCATTGCCTTGGTTTTCTTGAAGGTGAATTTGTCCTTTTCAGCTTCTTCCTCAGCTCTGGGCATTCACCTCTCATGTGCCCTAGTTTCTTGCAATCATAACATACAATCATGTTAGATTTCTTGTTAGACTCAACCTTATTTGAGAAATATTTCTTTGGAAAAGTTTTGGAGTTACCTGAGCCTTTCTTTAGAACCTGAGGAATTTCTAAACTGTCTAGTGAGCATGGCCATCTCATCGTTCTCACTATCACTAGACGATTCGATCATCACTTTCCGTTGTGCCTCTTTCTTAGAACTTGAAGAACTTTTGTTAGAAGCTTTTAAAGCAATGGATTTCCTACGATTTACCTCAGTTTTTTTTCTTTTCAGATTTATTTCATACGTCATTAGGGATCCAATTAGCTTATCCAATTTCATTGTGGAAAGGTCTTTAGAATCCTCAATAACAGTGGCCTTAGTATGCCAAGATGATGGAGGAGACCGAAGTATCTTCCTAACTAAGTCACTTTCACTGTATTCTTTCTTAAGACCTTTCAACCCATTTATTATTAGCATGAATCTAGCAAACATACTGAAATGATTTCTTCATTTTTCATTTTAAACATCTTATATTCAGATACTAGCATGCTTGCCTTGGTTTCCCTTACCTCAGACGTACCTTCGTAATGAGTTCAAGCTTGTCCCACATTTCTTTTGCTGAGTTACATGTGGAGACTCTTGAAAACTCCTTTGGATGCACGGCGCACTGCATCATGTTCAATGCCGCTCCAATACATGGTTCCTTTGTGGATCTGCTCTCGAGTCCATGTGTCTTCATCAGCGGGCAGCCATATGCTCTTTTGCTAACGATCTTCCATAGCTCATAGTCCTGAGCTCTCAGAAAAACCTGCATGCGATTTTTCCAATATGGATAGTCAGTGCCATCAAAGAAGGGTAGCCTGGACACTGAGTGTCTTTCAGCCATAAACCCCTTGTTATTTCCATGAGATCAAAATTCTCCTGATCGTAGATCAAGCGATTTAAAGCAGTAAATCAGAGAAACCTCGCTCTGATACCAATTGAAAGGTGGCGGAATAACCTAAGGCAGTAATCTAGAGGGGGGGGGGGGTGAATAGATTACTACAAATTAAAAGCACTATCACCTTCTTTTTTATTCAATACTGACTTGGCAACAACGTACACAGAAATATATCGAATTAGAATTATGATGTGTGCTGATGATGATATGAAGATTAGAAATCTATCTAGCGTTTGTAGAATCACATGCCTACCAATCATCTACCGTGAAGACGTGCAAACCACAGGACACGAAGATTTAAGATGGTTCAGAGTACACAACTCATGTATCCTCCATCCCCCGTCACACACACACACGCAGAAAGACTGCTTATCAGCGAGTTCAAACTCTACAACACACACACTCACGTTGTTTGATGCAAACACACAATCAAAACAACACCAACACGTCGATCAAGCACAAGGAATGCTCGAACCACAATCACACACACATAGATAAGAAAGTGTAGAAGAATAATAGTTCTGAGATGTAGAAACAAATCCTGATGAAGAACTCTTCGTGGTGGTCGTCCAGAAGAACTCCAAGCTTCGTTTAGATGATGATCAGTTGATCGAGAAGCTTGAACCGTTGACGAACCGACTTCAACTCCACTCGTGAGATGGATCTCCCGAATAGGACGATGGGTTGAAGCAGAGCAGCAGGGAGAAAGCCTCTCTCTTGGTTTTTGCTAGGGTTTTCTGTATGGTGGCTTCTTGCTGTGAAAAGACTCTCTTATGAACTATATATATGGGTGTCCAAGTATAGAGAGACGTGCCATAAGGAAACCCCAAATATAGAACTTATAAAAATCTCATTTTCTGAAGTTCTCTTCGTCTGTGTCGACAGACACATGTCATCTGTCGCCAGGCGATGCTTTAAATTGTGTTCCAGAACCTTGTGTGTTTCGGGAAGGTTGAACCTATATGAATCTGTTGACAGATTTACCCTGGCTGTCGATAGTAGAGTTCATCTTTCGACAGGTACATTCCTTCAATTGACAGGCAACGCTTTATCTGTGCTTTCAGAAGGTTGCATGTTTCTGGACTGTCTCTATCTATCGACAGAAGCCTTCTTGGCTGTGGACAGTGATGACTTGAAGTCTTTTTCTTGAAGTTCTGCACTTGGAACTTGATGATGCTTGATTGTACCTACATAAAAGACATTTCAAGTAAGATACAAAAGAATACTTATGAGATCATGAAGACATTTTACTTGTTCTTTACTTTTCATTTCTTTGACATTTTTATCATGTTTGTAACATTTGACATTTCACAACATCAATTATGTCACACATCATCAAAACATTTATGCACCACTTCATCATACACATTGTAACCCAACATGCTCTAGTGGAATCTTTAGTGGTTGACACGTAGAGCAATAAAGGCCGACCTGGACCGAAGGAGTGAGAACATAAGGATTGAAAAGATAACTCTTCAATTCTTCAAAGGCCTTTTGACACTTATCGTTCCAATCAATTTAGCCTCTCCTCTAAGCATCTCATAGAAGGGCTTACAGCGGATCGAATGTTGAGAAATGATCTCCTAATGAATTGGAATAGACCAATCACCCTCTAACTTCTTTGATATTCTTAGGAGGAGGCATGTAGATTATTGATTTGGCCTTGTTGGGATAAATCTCAATCCCCTCTTGCTAACTATGACCCCAGCAACTTCCCTAAGGATACTCCAAAAACACAGTTCTTGGGGTTCATCTTAAGCTTATGTTCTCTAGACCGTTGGAGGATTGCCCGGAGGTTTCAGCATGGCCATATCGAGTTCTAGATTTAACCAAGACATCATCAACGTAGACTTCCATGTGCACATGCATCATGTCGTTAAAGATTGCCATCATTGCCCTTTGATATGTTGCTCTGCATTCTTCAGTCTGAAGGGCATCACGACATAACAATAAGTCCTCGATGGCGTGTGAATAAGTTTTCTCCTGGTCTTCCTCGGCCAGACGGATCTAGTTATACCCAGAGAAACCATCAATAAATGACAACATCTCGAACGGGCAGTATTGTCCACTAGGACATCTATGTGGGGGAGAGGAAAATTGTCCTTAGGGCAAGCACGATTAAGGTCACGAAATCTATGCAGATCCTAACCCTACCATCCTTCTTCATCACAGGGACGATGTTAGCTACCTACTGTAGATAAAGCACAACCCTAATGAATTTGGCTTTGTGCAACTTATCAACCTCCTCTTTGATCTTGAGCACAAGATTGGGGTGTAACCTCCTTACTTTTGTTTGACGGCTTTTGCATCAGCTTTTAAGACTAAATGGTTCTTGACCAAAGAGGTGTCAAGCCCTAGCATGTCCTCGTAGGACCAGGCAAAACCATCGAAAAATTCTTTAAGGATAGCTACAATATCTTCTTCTTCTTCTACGCTCAGTTGGAGCACTAATCAAAACCACCTTCGGGGATTCTTCGGTGCCAAGGTTGATCTCTTTGGTTGGCTCATCCGCAGCTATGGTTGGCTCATCAAACCTCTTCGTGCCATCCACACAGGAGCTCACTGGGTCCTCTTCTTCCGGCCCAAGATCTCCCGGCTCATCACTTTCTTCAAAATCTAGCAAATATACTCCTAAACCATCGTCTACTGAATCACCCTCTAAAAATCCATTTCTACAAGAGTAGGTTTCTCAAGAAATTCTGGACTTGACTTAATTTAGCACATCTCTCAGCCAAGGCCAAAACATATCGGGCAGGGACTTGCCTACCCTTCTCCTTATGATGCATGGCTGAGAGGGACCAGACTCCTCTAAATCTAGACCTGACTCTAGACTTGGTCCTAAATCTAAATCTAAACCACTATGTATAGGACTATGTACAAGAGAATGTAAAGGAGAAGTGCCCCTAGACGGGCAGAATCAGAGTTTAAGATGAAGAGAGTCGGCTCCTGGCTGATCGAAGGAGACTCCACAGAGGAAGGATGCTTGATAAAAATATGGCCATTTAATAATCTAAAACTAGTTAAACGCATATGCATCATTATCGAATGTGTAAAAATGCATCTAATTTTTTTTTAAATCATAGTTAGCCTTTAAGTAATATCTTTAATGACCCATGAAGAAATTTGGACGTAGAAAAAATCATTTGCACCAAGTTTAAGAATTATTGCGACTTATTATCGCAATTAAGGAATAAGTCGGAAACCTACTATCATATATACATAAAGGGGTCAAAATCAAAATAATAATTATTTGTGGACTTCAAACAATGGGCATTAACATCCCAATGAGAGAAAAGGCCAAGAGATGTCTCTTGGACCGCAAATAAATTCAAGATAGAAAATAATCTAAAATTCGAAAATCTTAATTAAGGAGAATAATGGGTTAAGGTCTCACACAATCTACACTTATTGGACTCCAAATTAAGCCCAATTCATGGATAAAACCTAGAATATGTTTCCTAATGTGTTTCCATCAAAAATTGATGTTGAACCACTCCTATATTTTATCCTTTTATTTTGGTGATAACAAAACCTCATGAATAATCTTCAAATGTACTATAATAATATCACAAAAGAATATATTTTATAAACACTATGTTTGGATGGCGCATATGTTCTTCTGCTTGCTCAAATTTTTGTCTAGTACATATCATGTTGACTCCAACTCATGTACAGTCGAAGTTAGGTGTCGATTTATGAACAATGGTCATCAGTCGAAGTCTTACTGTGACTTCTCTAAAGTCGAAGTCTCACATCAATTGCTTCATTTAAACATCGATTGTCTCTTAACATCAATTGTCTAAAACATCGATTGCTTTTTCACTTAAACATCGATTGTCTGAAACATCGATTGGCTTTAGACGTCGATTGCATTTATGGATCGATTACCATTAAACATCGAATGCTTCTTAAGAACATCGATTGCTCTTCATTCACATCGATTACTGACCAGTGTCACATCGATTGCCTTCAAGCAGCGATTGCAGTTGTTTCACATCGATTGCCTTTCTGAAATATCGATAGCTTTAAATAAACATCGATTGCCTATCTATTTCCACTGATTGGTGTTACAAATATAATATCATATTGATTATTGTTATGACACACACTGATTGGGTTTCAAAATGCCTTTGGTGCCTATTGAAAATTCAAATGACTTTATAACTCTTATTTTGTCATTTTTCTGATAGATAAAAAGCTCTTACAACAGGCTATGAGCAGGAAAACATGGACAGAAGGCAAAAGAGGATTCCTCCTTCCTGCAACAAAAGAAAAACAGCTAACCTCTAT
>JACBKR010003937.1:0-26839 GCA_014218235.1 Colocasia esculenta
TTTATGCAAATTACTGAATATGTGATCCCTGTAATTGTAAAATCATATTAGGAAAACAGAGCCCTTGTGTGAATGAGAGAAAATGAATGAGAGGTAAGTGACATGTGTAAAGATATGCGTTGAAATCGGTAAATGTGTAAATCGTGCCAAGTGTGACACTGCTTCCATAGAGGGAAGTAGAACCATATTAGGGAAAGTCTCCTGAGAAGGTTCAATGTTGTTGTGATCCTAAGGGCATTAGGATGAAATCCTGGAGGTGGACAGTACCACTGGTTAGGGTGGAGACTTGTTCTCCCGGTCTGCGCACAGTCCAGAGTCGTCACTGTATTGCCTAGGTGACGTCTATGTGTATGTGATGTGATGTGTCCTTCTTAGGGTGGTTTGGACTATGTGTTCCGGCACTAAATGTGAATGTGAAATGTGTATGTGTTCATGTGTAAGAACTGTGGATGTGAACCATGTGTAAAGTGTAAATTATGTGAATGAGAAATTGTGTAAATATGTGAAACCAAAATGTGAGGGTTGTGAATTGTGATCCATGTTGTGGTAATCTGAAATCATGATAAAACAGCAAACTAAATGTACTTATGATCATGTTTACATGTGCAAATTGCATAGAATCCATGTTAGAAACGATTCTTAGTGGTGTATAAGTAATCCCATGATGTTTGCCCTCATGTTGTGATTTAAATTGATTAAGTAGCTCTCGTGTTGGGTTATGCTTTCTAGTCCATGTAAAACCAGAAAGCTTAAGAAGATGAAATGGTCATGAGCATGTATAGGAATGTATAGAAATTCATGCTAAGTGTGCTTTTTCACATAGGCATTGAAATCATGTTTTAGTTTAATTGAAATAGACCTTTCATGTGTTGGAGTGATTAGAGAACACGTGATAGGAGATTTTGATTTAGAAAATCTGAAAGCATGAATCATGTGTTTAATTGTAGAACCACCATGATAGGTTGTTAATTTCAATGACAAGCATGCTACATGATTGTGTCTTGTAAATGTATGTAAAACCTGCTATGACATGTACATGTATGGTATGTGTAGAGTTATTTGCTGAGTCTTTTAGACTCATTACTTGCTTCGGCGTACACTGGCGTAGTGGTGACGACACACTTGCGGAGGAGGCAGTGGAGACCGACTCCGAGCGTGGAGATTAGATCGTTGGTGTACTTTGCGATATTTTGATTTCATAGTATGTAATTGCAACATTGTACTAGCATTATCATGGAAAAATGTTTAAGTGTGGACAATTATGTATTTGGTTTTCAACAATTTAATTATGTGGACTTTTAGTTCTTTAAATGTTATTGCAATCATGTATGTTAAATGTGGATGATGAATGAAATGAAGACAGTAGTTCTCTTACTTCCGCTACTCTACTGTCTTATATTCACGTGTGTCTCAATGAATGTTATTGTTGGGTAAATGTCCCACTGTGGCAACGTTCACTATACCGACGTGGGGGTGTATAACCGTACCGGTATAATGAGGGTCGCTACAGAGATTGGTATCAGAGAGACCGGTTGAGATTGCACATGAATATACATAAGTCATCATCTTCCATTACATGCTAAGTCTACATAGGAATGACCACATGTGTAGAATTGATTAATAATGAGTGAAAAAAAAGATAAGAAAACGGTTAGGAAATAAATTAAAGTAGCTCTAATGGTGGCTGAAATTTATTACAGCCATGGCTTCGAGAGGAAGGCGTGGCGGAGCGCCGACCCATGAGGACGAGCCGAGACGTGAGGAGCGGGCGGAGCAGCAGGCCCCGGCACCGCAAGGTCCTGTACTTCCCCCACCGCCGCCTGTGGATTATGGAGTATTCATGCAAGGTCTGGTGCAAGCCATGCAGACGCAGGCTCACACCAGGCAGCACTCCAGGCACAGTTGGAGGCTCAAGTGACTAATAAAACTATTAGTAGTCTGTTTTATTTAATTATGTGATATTATGTTGATTGTGTATTGCTTGTTATGTACTGTAGCAGGCTCAAGTACCAGCTCAGGACCATGGTGGGCCTTCCATCATGGAAAGGTTCAAGAGGATGCTGCCACCCTCTTTTAAGGGGGGAGCGACCCATTGTTGGCAGAAAGCTGGAAGAGGAGATAGAAAAGATCTTCCGAGCCATCAGGTGTGCAGATGAGGATAAGGTCACATTAGCCACCTACATGCTACAAGTATACTTTAGTTTACATGCTTTTATGTTTTGTTAAGTAGATTTGTTTAAATGGTGCTTATAGCGGTGTACTGCAGGAAAGAGCTGATGTATGGTGGGCTTCATTGCTGCGTACCCAGTTTGAGGACGGAGCTATTGATGTTGCTTGGGACGAGTTCGTGAGGCTCTTTCGGGCCAAGTTCGTCCCCGAGCATGTTCAAGATCGGATGGAGTAGGAGTTCCTCTCTTTGGCTCAAGGCTCCATGACCGTGCTAGAGTATGAGGCAAGATTTTCTGAACTCTCTAAGTATGCACCTCATATTGGCAGATGAGCGCAGGAAGACAAAGAAGTTCGTGATGGGACTCAAGCCATCACTGCAGACGAGACTTGTGGCGTTCGATCACCGCACGTTGGACGAGGCCCTAGTGCTGCTTGTAGGCAGGAGGGAGAGATGGAGCATACCTTGAAGAGAAGAAGGCTTCACAGAAGAGACCTGCAGCTACGTTCCTGCGACAGGATAAGAAGAAAGCGGTGTACCAGACACAGCAGCGATCCGTTGGCAGTGGCAGTTCTCAGGTACCTTCTGTACGTTCCCTGTGTGAAGAAAGAGTGTCCCCACTGTGGGAAGACACATGGTGGTACCGAATGTTGGATGATTACGAGAAAGTGCTTGAAGTGCGGAAGCAGCGACCACAAGATCAAGGATTGCCCAAGACTTCAGCAGGGAGTCCAGCGCGGAGCGCCAGCCCCAGTGGTAGCGGCAGCAGCGCGAGCTACAGGAAGACCAGGAAGGCCTCGAGCCCCAGCTCGAGTGTTTGCTTTAGCGCGCGAGGACACCGAGCAGGCGGAGCATGTCACCGAAGGTACGGTCTTACTTTAGGTGTGCACGCTCGGGTTTTGTTTGATACGGGTGCTACTCACTCGTTCATTTCCGAGCGGTTCGCTAGGCAGTTAGCCCTAGAGTCAGGTGTAGAGTCTGAGGAGTTAGAGGTCCCTTTGCTGTGCACACCCCTGCGGGTACGGTATCGACTAGGAAGTGCATTCCATCGTTACCTGTGTGCATTGAGGATAGAGTCCTAGAAGGGTGTTTCTTCTTGCTAAAGATGAAGGACTATGATGCTATTCTTGGTCTGGATTGGCCAGAGGAGCACTATGCGTTAGTGGATTGTCGTCGGAAGAGGATTGTTTTCCCATTCCTGGTGAGGATGAGTTCTCTCACCCCTTGCCAAGGAACTTGGCGAGAAAGATGGTCATCTCTGCCATGAAGGCGATGCGCATGGTAAACAAGGGTTGTGACGCTTTTCTTGCCAGCGTGGTACTAGTGCCAGAGGCTGATGAGTCACCTACTCTTGCACAGATTGAGGTAGTGCAGGATTTTCCAGACGTCTTTCCTGATGATTTGTCTGGTTTGCCACCTATAGAGAGATAGAGTTGCTTCCGGGCACCTCTCCTATCTCGAAGGCTCCGTATCGGATGGCACCTATGGAGTTAGCCGAGTTGAGGAGGCAGTTGCAGGAGTTGTTTGATAAGGGATTTATTCCCGAGTGTTTCCCCTTGGGGCGCACCTGTATTATTCGTCAAGAAGAAATACGGGTCACTTAGGTTATGCATTGACTACAGAAAGTTGAACCAAGTGACTGTAAAGAACAGGTATCCCTTGCCTCGTATTGATGATTTGTTTGACTAGTTGCGAGATGCATCAGTCTTTTCTAAGATTGATTTGCGATCTGGTTATCATCAGTTGAGGATTCGGAGTGAGGATGTGTCCAAGACGGCGTTTAGAACCGTTATGGACATTATGAGTTTTTTGTTTCTTCCCTTCGGATTGACCAATGCCCCTGCAGCGTTCATGGATCTCATGAACAGGGTGTTTAGGCCTTATCTAGATAGCTTTGTCGTAGTGTTTATTGATGATGTTGTCTACTCTCCGGACGAGGCCACACACCGTCAGCATTTAAGGTAGTGTTAGAGGTTCTTCGTGAGCACAAGCTGTATGCTAAGTTCAGCAAGTGCGATTTTTGGTTGCGCGAGGTTCATTTCCTCGGGCATGTTATCTCCGGTGCTGGTGTAGCAGTTGACCCAGCAAAGGTCCAGGCTGTTATGGATTGGGAGATTCCCCAAACTCCTTCGGATTCATAGTTTTCTTGGGTTAGCTGGTTATTATCGGCGATTTATTGAGGGATTTTCATCCATCACCCTGTTGACTCAGCTCACCAGAAGGGAGTGAAGTTTGTTTGGTCCGAGAAGTGTGAGAGTAGTTTTCAATTGTTGAAGACTAAGCTCACGTCAGCTCCGGTGTTAGTCTTACCGAGCAGTGTAGAGGGTTTTGCTATCTACACGGATGCGTCTCGGATTGGTTTAGGCTGTGTGCTCATGCAGCAAGAAAGGGTAGTGGCTTATGCTTCTCGTCAGTTGAAGGAGCATGAGAAGAACTATCCGACTCATGATTTGAGTTAGCAGCCGTGGTACATGCACTAAAGATCTGGAGGCACTATCTTTATGGTGTCAGATTTGAGGTGTTTACCGACCACAAGAGCTTGAAGTATCTTTTCTCCCAAAGGAATTAAACCTGAGGCAGAGGAGATGGATTGAGTTCTTGAAGGACTATGACTTCGACCTTCATATCACCCTGGGAAGGCGAATGTCGTAGCGGATGCTCTGAGTAGAAGGAGGCCATCTCTCCAACAGGATTGGAAGATGTTGGAAGATGCGGCTTGCACGTTGACTGAGTTAGAGCCATCGCTATGCCAGGCTTTTATAGCTCAGTTATCCCTTAGGTCCTCGGTTTTGGATGAGGTGATCGAGCAACAGAAAGCCGACCCTAGACTCTTAGAGTTAGTGGGCAAGGCAGGCATTGCTCACGACGAGGACGGTGTGATTAGATTCCATCACCGTGTTTGTGTCCCCTGATTTAGTAGATGTCCGTGAGCATGTGTTAGCAGAGGCTCATAGATCGTGATTCTCTATTCATCCGGTAACACTAAGATGTACCAGGATTGAAGAGATCCTTTTGGTGGTCCGTATGAAGAAGGATGTAGCGGATTATGTGTCAGATGTCTAGTGTGTCAGCAAGTGAAAGCCGAGCGGCAGCGACCATCTGGCCTTATGCAGAGGATGGAAATTCCGGTGTGGAAGTGGGAAGCTGTCACTATGGATTTCGTTTCGGGTTTGCCTCGATCTAGAAGGGGCAATGACTCGATTTGGATAGTTGTAGATAGATTCTCGAAGACTGCCATTTCTTGCATATGAAGAAGAAACAGTCAGTAGAGAGTTTAGCTAGATTGTATGTTAGTAGTGTCATTAGATTGCATGGGGTGCCGAAGTCGATCATTCAGATCAAGATCCGAGATTCACTTCGAGGTTATGAAAGGGTCTTCAGGATGCTTAGGTTCGGAGCTGAAGCTCAGTTCGGCGTTCATCCCCAGACCGATGGACAGTCCGAGCGGACTATCCAGACGCTCGAGGATATGTTGAGGCGTGTGTTCTGGATTGGAAGGATGATTGGGAAGCCATTTACCTCTTGTGGAGTTCGCATACAACAACAGCTTTCTTGCGAGTATTGGTATGGCTCCATTAGAGGCGTTGTATGGTATGCCCTGCAGATCTCCTTTATGTTGGGAGGAGACCGGTGATAGGCAGTTGATCGGACCGGAGTTAGTTCAGGAAACTTCGGATAAGACCAGCTTATCAGAAAGAGGCTTGTTGCGCACAGGATAGGCAGAAGAGTTGCCGACAACAGAAGGAAGGATTTGGAGTTCGAGGTTGGCGATCATGTCTTCTTGAAGATATCGCCTACTCGAGGTGTCGTCAGATTTGGCAGGCATAGTAAGTTGAGCCCTAGGTTCATTGGCCCATATGAGATCTCACTCAGACGTTTGGGCAGCGTGGCGTATGAGCTAGCCTTACCCCCAGCGTTGGCTAGTGTTCATCTTGTTTTCCACGTTTTGATGCTCAAGAAGTATGTCCGAGATCCATCTCATGTGATTAGTCATGAGCCAGTGGAGATTCAGCCAGATTTGTCGTATGTCGAGCAACCAGTAGCTATCTTGACCGGAAGGTTCAACATCTCCGGAACATGAGCATTGCGTCGGTGAAAGTTCTCTGGCGGAACTTCTCGCGAGAGGAGGCTACTTGGGAGCTTGAGGATGCGATGAAGAAGAAATATCCCCTTTTGTTTGAGTAGTATCGTTCTAACTTCGAGGACGAAGTTTCTTTAAGGGGTAGAGAGTGTAAGGCCCTCGAATTTCGTTGCATTATTGTATTCCGTATAGATATTCATGCTTGTGTATGTTGTGTATGTGCATATCTACGTATGTATTAGTCTAGTATACTTCATGTATGCATGTTATATTAGATGTGAATAATGTATGAATGGTATGATGGTAGCATGTACGTGATAGTATACATAATGCATGTATATATGTATGGTTATGCATGGTTTCCTGCATGTTTTGAGTTCTGGCCGAAGGCCAGATTGACGTCAATATCATGGACATTTGTGTTGTGTAGGCGTCAACCATATGGACGCCAACACTAAATCCAGCGTCCAGCGATGTGGACGTCAATATCCCTGGCTTGCATACGTTGCAGAGCCGGAAATCTCGGGAACAAGCTACCCCAACCATTGGGGAGCTATCCCCAACGGTTTGAAAGGCTTTCTTGTCAAGCCTGCGTGAAAGGAGAGCCCCCCTCCTATTTACCAAGCCTTTGCAACCCCAACCCCCTCTCTTGGCTCTCTTTGCAAGAGGAGATGAAGGAGAAGAAAAACCCTAGAGAAAACTGTGAAAAACCCCACCCTTTGCAAGCTTAAATCCGACCTTCTGAAGCTGTTCCTGGCCATCTACCACGACAAGGAGCTAGCTGAAGTGAAGGAGGAGACTTCCCCGACCTCATCTTGGAGTCATCTTCATCCTAGAACCCGGCGTGAAGACTTCTCGGGAGCTTCTTGGGGCTGCCCAAGGAGAGCTTCACCAAGCTTTAAGATCCGTCTGGAGTATTTTCTAGAGGCAAGTACCCTACCCATAACGTTCATGTAGGTGTCAAGGAAGGTTTTATCATTTTTGTACATTTTCCCTCGTGTCCTAGACCCCCCAATTCACCTTATCTTTGGAGCTCGGGTCTGTATCTACACAGATCTGAACTTGACGGCAACATCGGCTGCCGTCAAGATCCTCCTTAACGTCCTACGATTGTGTCGTTAACCTTCATTAACGGCCATCGCTTGCCGTTAAGTTCTACAGGAAAGAACAGTGAACTGTTCTGCCCTTCTATATGATTAATTTCGATGTGTTTTTGCGATGAGGATATAGGGTAACCCTATTATGCTAATCTAACATGAATGTTTGAATGTGTGATAAGGCCTTGTAATTTCTGTGATTTGGCAAAATGGTTTATTTATGGAGAATGTATGCATGATGAGACTTAGACCATGTTCGTTACGTTATGAAATTCATGTGGAATTGGATGCCCTAAATTTGCTAAAACCAAGAATGGGTGAATCAGTCCATGCTCTAAATTTTTGGAATTTCTCCATGCTCATCTGATTTTTGAGTTTTCTGAAATGAAATTAGAAACTATGCGTAGGGTTGTAGAATCTTCAGTAAATCGTGTGTTGTGAAATAAATCCCCGGGGAAAATTTTCTGTGGTGTTGTGTATATTAGGTTTAGGGTTATGACATGTTAAACTGAAATTTCATGTTACGCACCATGGTGGATTGAATCACGAATGATATGATAATTGTGTTTGATTTTCTGTAATTGCATCATGAGTCAGAAAATCCAGAATTTTGTATGTGAGGTCATGAACCTGAAATCAGCATGTGGTTAAACTTTCAGGTTGTTTGGACAACTATATAGTGAAATGTGAATTTTTCCTTGCGAAATGTGAACAATGCATGTTAATGTGGGGATAATTGACATGTGTGTGTGATCTGATTATGCAAATTACTGAATATGTGTCCCTGTTAATTGTAAAATCATATTAGGAAACAGAGCCCTTGTGTGAATGAGAAAATGAAGAGAGGTAAGTGACATGTGTAAAGATATGCGTAAAATCGGTAAGTGTGTAAATCGTGCCAAGTGTGACAGCTTCCATAGAGGGCAGTGGAACCGTATCAGGGAAAAGTCTCCCTGAGAAGGTTCAATGTGTTGTGATCCTAAGGGCATTAGGATGAATCCTGGAGGTGGACAAGTACCATTGGTTAGGGTGGAGACTTGTTCTCCCGGTCTGCGCAGTCCAAGAGTCGTCACTGTATTGCCTAGGTGACGTCTATGTGTATGTGTGTGATGTGTCCTTCTTAGGTGGTTTGGATTATGTGTCACGGCACTAAATGTGAATGTGAAAAGTGTGTTGTTCATGTGTAAGAACTGTGGATGTGAACCATGTGTGAAATGTGCATGTGTAAAGTGTAAATTATGTGAATGAGAATTGTGTAAATATGTGAAACCAAAATGTGAGGGTTGTGAATCATGATCCATGTTGTGGTAATCTGAAATCATGATAAAACAGCAAACAAATGTACTTATGATCATGCTTTACGTGCAAATTGCCTAGAATCCATGTTAGAAACGATTCTTAGTGGTGTATAGTAATCCCATGATTGTTTGCCCTCATGCTGTGATTTAAATTGATTAAGTAGCTCTCATGTGTTGAGTTATGCTTTCTAGTCCATGTAAAACCAGCAAGCTTAAGAAGATGAAATGGTCTGAGCATGTATAGGAATGTATAGAAATTCATGCTAAGTGTGCTCTTTTCACATAGGCATGAAATCATGCTAAACTTGCTTCCATGTTTTAGTTTAATTGAAAATAGACCTTTCATGTGTTGGAGTGATTAGAGAACACGTGATAGGAGATTTTGATTTAGAAAATCTGAAAGCATGAATCATGTGTTTAATTAGTAGAACCACCATGATAGGTTGTTAATTTCAATGACAAGCATGCTACATGATTGTCTTGTAAATGTGTATGTAAAACCTGCTATGATATGTACATGTATGGTATGTGTAGAGTTATTTGATGAGTCTTTTAGACTCATTACTTGCTTCGGCGTACAGACGTAGTTGGTGACGACGCACTTGCGGAGGGGCAGTGGAGACCGACTCCGAGCGTGGAGATTAGATCGTGGTGTACTTACAATATTTGATTTCATAGTATGTAATTGCAACATTGTACTAGCATTATCATGGAAAAATGTTTAAGTGTGACAATTATGTATTTGGTTTTCAGTAATTTAATTATGTGGACTTTTAGTTCTTTAATGTTATGCAATCATGTATGTTAAATGTGGATGATGATGAAATGAAGATAGTAGTTCTCTTACTTCCGCTACTCTGTTCTTATATTCACGTGTGTCTCAGCTGAATATTATTGTTGGGTAAATGTCCCACTGTGGCACCGTTCACTATACCGATGTGGGTTGGTATAACCGTACCGGTATAATGAGGGTCGCTACAGAGATTGGTATCAGAGAGACCGGTTGAGATTGCACATGAATATACATAAGTCATCATCTCCATTACATGCTAAGTCTACATAGGAATGACCACATGTGTAGAATTGATTAATAATGAGTGAAAAAAATAGATAAGAAAACGGTTAGGAAATAAATTAAAGTAGCTCTAATGGTGGCTGAAATTTATTACAGCCATGGCTTCGAGAGGAAGGCGTGGCGGAGCGCCGGCCCGTGAGGACGAGCCGAGATGTGAGGAGCGGGCGGAGCAGCAGGCCCCGGCACCGCAAGGTCCTGTACTTCCCCCACCACCGCCTGTGGATTATGGAGTATTCATGCAAGGTCTGGTGCAAGCCATGCAGACGCAGGCTCACACTCAGGCAACACTCTCAGGCACAGTTGGAGGCTCAGGTTAGACTAATAAAACGATTAGTAGTCTGTTTTATTTTAATCGATGTCGAACTTGCTAGGGCATCGCTCAAGTAACCAGACGAAAGAGGGTAAAGGTAGAAGATGGGATACGAATCGTTCTCTCATCGATTTTATGAATAAATAAATGCGATGTGGAAAGAGAGGTGTCAAACGGCGGCAGAAAACAACAAAGGAGTTTGACCATTCAAACCAACTTCAATAAGAGAGCGACCAGGAGGGAAATTTTGCTGTTTTTGCTTAAAGCCATGGAGGGAAAAAATAGTTTAAATCTGAAATTTATATGCCAGTTTCAACAAGACTCTTTCACAAAATGCACATGCCCAATTCTCTTCTAAGAGATGTGAATCTCTCTTCAGGTAAGGCTTTTGTGAAGATGTCTGCTAACTGACTATTTGTATCAATAAACGATATCTCAATATTTCCATTTGCTACATGATTACGAATAAATAATATCTAACCTCAATATGCTTCGTCCTTGAATGTTGAACTGGATTCTTGTAAGATTAATGGCACTGGTGTTGTCACTCAACAGTGGGATTGATTTGATATTTAATCCAAATCTTCAAGTTGTTGCTTTATCCATAAGAGTTTGTACAGCAACTTCCAGCAGCTACGTACTCAGCTTCAGCTGTAGACAATGCCACTGAATTTTGTTTCTTTGAAGACCAGGATATCAAACATCCTGTAAAAATTGACAACCACCACTGGTGCTTTTCTATCTACTTTGCATGCAGCATAGTCAGCATCAGAGTATCCTACTAAATTGATTTCACAAGATTTTGGATACCACAGACCTACGTCATGAGTTCTAGCTAAATATCTAATATTCTTTTTTATAGAAATTAAATGTGATTCTCTAGGATCTGCTTGATACCTAGCACACATGCACACTAATAGAATCAGGTCTACTAGCTGTCAATAGAGCAGTGAACCTATCATACATCTGTAGATCTTTTGATCTACTTTCTTACCATCTTTGTCACTGTCCATCCTTGTTGATGTGCTCATTGGTGTTGAAGTGGTCTTGGTATTTTTCGAATCCAAACTTCTTCAGGAGTTCTTTTGTGTACTTGGCTTGACAGATGTGAGTTCTATCTTTTCCTTGCTTGATTTGTAATCCAAGGAAATATTTTAGCTCTCCCATCATGCTCATCTCAAATTCTCCCTGCATCAACTTTTCAAAGTACTTGCAAAGGGATTCATCAGTAGATCCAAGATAATATCATCTACATAAATCTGTACAAGTATTATGCTTTTAACTTTTGATTTTAAAATAGAGTGCTATCTACTTAACCTCTACTGAACCATGATTTAGAAGAAAAGAACTAAGCCTTTCATACCAGCCCTAGGTGCTTGCTTTAAACCATATAAAGCCTTATGAAGTTTAAAATGATTAGGAAATTCTGTGTCATCAAACCCGGGGGTTGTTCCACATAAACTTCCTCTTTTATAAACCATTTAGGAATGCAGATTTAACATCCATTTGAAATAATTTAAGTCTAATGCTGATGCATATGCTAATAACATTCTAATAGCCTCAAGTCTAGCTACATGTGCATAGGTTTCATCAAATCTATGCCTTCCTCTTGAGAATAGCCTTGAGCTACCAATCTGGCTTTGTTTCTTAAGATTACATCATTTCATCCAATTTATTTCTGAACACCCATTTGGTGGCCATGACTGGATGGTCTGATGGTCTAGGAACAAGTGATCATACTTGGTTTCTCTTGAACTGATTTAGTTCATCTTGCATGGCTAGAATCCAAGATTCATCACAAAGAGCTTCATTGACTGTCCTCGGCTCTATTTGAGAAACAAATACTAGGTAATCACAGGAATTACATACCTCTTGTTCTTACCCCTACAGATGGATCACCAATAATATTTTCGAGTGGTGATCTTTCTTGTGTCTCCATTCCTTTGGAAGATTTTCATGTGTAATTTCCTTTTGTTGCAAGTCTTCCAGAGGTGGATCATCCTTGTCCTCAATTAATGTATTCTTTAGTTCCTTGGACAACTTATCTGCATCATCATTATCACTATCTTCTTCCTTTCTTAAGGAAGGGTTAGTTTCATCAAAAATAATATGTACAGACTGTTCAATTAATAAAGTGCATTTATAAATACTCTATAGCCTTTGGGTTTAGAGGTGTACCCATGAAGATACCTTCATCTGATTTGACATCCAACTTACCAATGTCTCTTTTTCCATTGTTGTGGATGAAGCAAGGACATCCAAATGTCCTGAAGTGGCTGATCTTTGGTTTCTTTCCTTTGAACAGTTCATATGCAGTCTTCTTTAGGATTGGCCTGATCATTACTCTGTTGATATGTAGCTTGCTGTGTTGACTGCTTCAGCCCAAAAATACCTTGGTAGATCATATTCTGAGAGCATAGTTCTTGCCATATCCAATGGGTTCTATTCTTTCTCTCAGCGATACCATTTTGTTGTGGTGTTCTTGGTGCGGAGAAATTATGCTCAATTCCCTTATCATCACAGAATCTAGCAAACTTTTCATTCTGAAATTCACCACCATGATCTGATCGAATAGACACAATGCTGAACTTCTGATCTTTCTGGACTTTCTTGTTGAAACTAACAGCTTTCGAAAGTGTCATCTTTATGCTCTAGGAATGATACCTATGTGACTCTTGAGTAGTCATCGACTATGACAAATCCAAAGTTCTTTCCTCCAAGACTGGTAGCCTCATTGGCCCAATAGATCCATATGAAGGAGCTCTAAGGGTTTTGAGGTGGTCACCACCGTCTTTGACTTGAAGGAGCTCTTGGTGTGCTTTCCCTTAGCACAAGGTCTACAGACACCATCCATTTTTGCACTGACCTTAGGTAGACCTTCACAGATTCTCTCTGCAATTTCTCTCATGCCATCTATGCTGCAATGACCTAGTCGTCTGTGCCATAATTCAGTAGATTATCCTTATTTGCTGCAGACAGACGTTTTGTCCTTGAGTTCCTTAAGATATAACACATACAAATTCTTTTCTCTATTAGCTTCAAAGATGACTGCTCCTCCTTCAATATACTGCACTTGACTCTTGAAACTTGATTTGATGGCCTCTGTCACACAGTTGGCTGATGCTAATGAGATTGTGCTTCATCCCTTGACTAATAACACATCTTCTATGACTGTTTTTCCTTTGTTATTCACAAGCCACTGCCTATCACTGTTCCTTCCCATTATCTCCATAAGTGACTTTCCTTCTTCAGCTTGGAGATGCGAGAGATAACTTCTGGTTTCCTGACATGTGCCTTGAGCACCCACTATCCAAATCACTTGGAGCTCGAGGGTTAACCTGAAAAAAAATATCAAGTTTTAGGTACCCAAATTCTTTTGGGTCCTGATGGGTTAGTATCATTGATTTTACTTTTTTTATCCTTTCTTATTCTTGTTAGGCATGTCGTTATGATATGTCCTAACTTGTTGTAGTGACTACAGCATGATAATTTTGGTTACTTTGTTCTATATATTTGAATTCAGCTTTGTATGCTATATCTTGTTCAGTATAAATTTTGGTGTTGATATGTTTTGGGATAACTATGGTTTCTTCATTATCTGGGGGTGTATATCCTAATCCATTTTTCTTCTTACCTGATCTTCTAGCACATTTTATATGAGGGAGTTTTTACCATTGGTGAATTTTTCTAATGTGCTAGATAACTGTATATTTTTCTTCTGTTAGTGTTTTGATTTCAGTTTTCAGTTCATCTGAACTTACTTGTTTCTCTATTTAGTTATTTGTTCATTCTTAGCTTTTAGGTCTCACATAACATTCATTTCTTCTTTTAAGTTCAGTTATTTGACTTTCTAATTGTTCATTTTCTGATTTTAAATCTGAGTTTGTATTTTCTATACAGACTATGTTTTTCTTGCTTACTTTTAATAGTTTGGTTACTTCTTTATATTTTTCATATATTTCTTTGAAAGCCTCTTCTAAACTATCGGAATCTGAACCATTGCAAGAATCAAAAGAGGAGTCAGAAGTTACCTTGTCTTCGGCATTGGCCATGAGAGCCAAATTGGCTTCTTCTACATCGATGCAGAGCTTGACTCACTGTCTGAGTCACTACTGTTTTCCCATTTTTCTGCCATTGCCTTCTTTTTGTACTTCCTGAACTTTCTTGGAGCTGTCTTTCTTCCTGACCTCCGATTTCTTGATCTTGGACACTCAGCTTTGATGTGTCCCTGACTTTTTACATTCATAGCAGATGGGTTCTCCTTTCTTCGTCTCTTTGCCATCTGGCTTCTTGAAGTCCTATTCCTTTTGAAGTGCCTTCTACCAGATTGGAACTTCTTCTTCCAAGCCAAAATCCGCTGCAATCTTCTAGATAGCATTGCTTCCTCATTCTCGCTGTCCACATCACTTTCACTCTCATCTGAACTTACTTCTGGTGAATCTTCTTCAGCTTTAAGGCGTTGGAGTGCTTCTTTCTGCTAGAGGACTCTCCTAGCCTTCCATGTTGATCTCATGGGCCATGAGGGACCAATGAGCTTTTCTACTGACATTCTCTTCAGGTCATTAGCTTCTTCTATTGCTGTGACCTTTGGGGTCCATGAGGATGGCAAAGATCTAAGATTTTTCTGACCATTCCCCCATCTCATAGGTCTTTCCTAGTCCAGCTAGCCCATTTGTAATATCTGTAAATCTGCTGAACATTTGAGTAATGGACTCACCTGTTTGCATTTGAAATCTTCATATTGAGTGACAAGAAATGTCGATTCTTGTTCCTTTACCTTGTATGTGCCTTCATATGTGATCTTGACTTTTCCCACATTTCCATTGAGGATTTGCAGGATGAAACTCTGTTGAACTCCTTCTTAATTAGAGCACAGCATAAGATGCTCTTTGCTTTGCAATTCAAGGAGATCTTCTTCTGTCATCATCTGTCCATTGAGCTTTCTCTTTGTGACCAGGAGATCACCTCTTCTATTATGGACCAAATCTGATAGTCGTGGCCTTGCAGAAAATACTTCATTCTGGTTTTCCAATATGTGTAATCTTCACCATCGAAGAGAGGGGTCGGTTGACAGACTACCCTTCAATGTTACCTTGGTTGCCATGGATCTTTACTCTTCAGATCGTTGGATCATTTCTTTGTCGAAGAGACTCGCTCTGATACCACTTGTTGCCCAGTTGACGAGCCCAGAGGGGGTGAATGGGTCTTTTAAAATTAATAAAAATACCTATAAGTAAAAACATTCACACAAACGATCTTTGATAGAGGTTAGTAACTATTAGTTCGAAAGACAATCACACAAGGAAAATAATCACACAACACAAGAATTCCTGGTTCAGACCTCCTCTCCTTAGGAGTCCTACGTCCAGTCCCTGAGAAACAACTAGGATTCTACTAACTAGGGTACAGTCCCCCTTTGACACTACAACACCCAGCTCAGCTGGTCTTCCTTCACACGAAGGAATTACACCACCCTGGATACCCCACCAGGCTTCCTTCACAACCGAAGGGAACACCACTCTGGATACCACCAGGTCTTCCTTCACAACCGAAGGGAAACAACACCAAGAGAGTGGAATAAGATCAGCCCCTAGATCAAGCTTTTAAATAAGCCAAGATCTGAGAAACTAGCACTGAGAGTAAAGATTCTAAGCTAAGCACACTCTCAGAACTACACAAGCTCTCTCAAGATTTTCACTACAGAGTGGAGAGCAAAGAGCAACACGAGAAGGAATGAATTTCTTGGCTCTTAGGATTCTAGCAGGAGATTTTGAATCGCTTGAACTTACGTTTTCTGCTTTTCTTGTCTAATCTTCTATATGTGTCTTTGATCTTCTCTTTTGTGTTATATTTATATCTTCTTTTGAAATTTTCCCGTTGAAGTAACCGTTGTCCCTTAGATTGGTAGTCGTTAGACTGCTTGACATTTAGAAGCTTCAAAAATCTTTTATCCATTTGAGCACGCAAGAAATAATGTCTTTTGTCGTCTGTATGGGTCCAACGTTGTATGACAGAACGTATGTAGGACCCTGCATAAATTAAATGCTAGAACAGTAAACAGCTAGGCTGTCTTTAGTTGTCAGTAAACATTGATAAGAATATTCACCAATATAGCAATGCTAAATAGTTTCTTCTAAAGATATTGATAGAAGATGCACTATAATGGATGATATAGTCTGCATGCATGCAGGTCGTTCAGATCTCATAACTGCAGGAGTGTTAGAGAGATATAGACGTGGACTTTGACTAGTCAACGCTTCAGAGATAGATAAGTGTCAAGTTGATATAAACCATAAAGTCGTTGTCTATATGACTTATGAATCGTTGAGTACTAACAAGTCATTGTAGAAGGTAAATCGTTATGAGCGCTTAAGAATCGTTGCACAAAGCAAATCGTTATGAGCGCTTAAGAAATCGTTGCATAAAGCAAATCGTTATGAGTACTTATAGAATCGTTGCGGCGAGCAAGTCATTACGAGTTGTAAAGAAATCGTTACGGCGAGCAAGTCGTTGCGAGTTCTAAAGAAATCGTTATGATTACTTATAGAATCGTTACGGCGAGCAAGTCGTTGCGAGTTCTAAAGAAATCGTTGCGATGACTTATAGAATCGTTATGACAGGCAAGTCGTTACGCTTTATAAAGAAATCGTTGCGATGACTTATAGAATCGTTATGACAGGCAAGTCGTTACGTTTTCTAAAGAAATCATTGCGATGACTTATAGAATCATTATGACAGGCAAGTCGTTACGCTTTCTAAAGAAATCGTTGCGATGACTTATAGAATCTTTATGATCTCAACCAAATCGATATGGACTCTGAGAAATATCATTTGAAAAGATTAAGGCTTCAGAGAAGTAATGCATACCTTTATTGCTTGTTTGACCTTGGTATTTTTCCTGTACTTAAGTCTTATGAAATATTCATTAGATATTATTGATAAAATCTAGTTTAGTTTTTTAATCACCAAAATACATATGTAATTAATTAAAATTCCATGGGGACAGACTGATCATCAATGGTTACCGTAATTGGACAATAATTCAGCTGGCCCATTTGACCCCATGTTTATGTGTTCTAATGGTGTTCAATCAAGTTGAAATTTCAACCATAAGCTAATGAGAATGTTTTACAATTATGGAGATTTTAATTTTAATTTTTAGAATTATTTTTTACCCAGCAAAAATTGCCCGGAAAATAGTTGCTTCGGCTTAATCTCGAAATCCGCACGTCAACAATTCGGATATTTACATTTCTGATATCACCACATTTTTTTTGAAATTATAATGTTCTCAGATTTCATTTTCGTTACAGAATTCTAGTGTCGCCCTGTCGGAGCGTGCACCTCTGAGTACGATACTGGAATAACATTATTATCACTAATTAATCCTAAATTAAAGTTATTTACATCTCATGATAGTAGTGATGTTTAACAAAAAAATTATTCATATTTTTCTAGTAAATAAATTTTTGGGGCGTTACATGAAGCTACCCACATAGCATGAAGACGTTGGACCCCTAGAGCTATAACGAATGAGTGTCATGACATAAATCTCAAAGACATCAACATCCAAAGCTCCACGGATATCCTTCAATGGCTATCTTCCAACGGCAAATTCAAACGGGAAGATTTGTAAGCCTAATATAAGTTAGTTCAAACAAGAACACAGAGAACAACAAGAGAATACAAGACTTAGACATCGATTCCACTCGTTTCTGAAAGCCAGAGCAAGAAGTGCAATTGCTGCTCATCTTCAACTTCCTTGCTGATCTTTGATTCAAAGAAGTCTTGTTCCCTTGGTTGACAGTCTTTCTTTGCAAATTTCTCTTTGCCCACCTTCTCATTTCAAAAAGAGCTAGAGAGTCATTTCCATTTGTTTCTCTTTCTGATTCTCTGTGTTTGCTCATTTTGTGTGAGCAAGCACACAAGTGTATTTTGCTTTCACTTATGTGTAAGGTAACCCACAGGAGGTTTGTATCTTGCAGTGCCCCTCTTGTGAAGGGAAGATCTACAAGTGTAGATAGTCTTTGTACCCCTTGTTAAGGGAAGACTTGCTTGGGAGCAAGTGGGTTTAATACCTCTCAGATTTGAGAGAAGGCCAAGCATGCTTGGTAGTTAGTGAAATCCAAGTGATTGCTTGGGCTGGACGTAAGACTTCCATGTGGGAAGGGCCGAATCAGGATAAAATCTTTGTGCATTTTGTGTGATTGATTCTACCAAGTTTTTCACTTGTTTCACACACATCACACTGATTACTAACAATTCTACTTAGTGTTATTTAGTTTTCAGATATATATTTTTAAAACGCAAAATTCCTATTCACCCCCCTCTAGGACAATAATTGTGCCATCTCGATCTAACAAGTGATATCAAAGCGAAGTCTTCTCAGAAGAATCGAAAGATTTGAGAAGAGATGACAGCTGAAGCTCACAACTATGAAGGTCAGTCAGTTACCAGACCACCTTTTATCGATGGTGAGGACTACCAATACTAGAAGATGCGAATGGAATGCTTCATCAGAGGCACAGACTTTGATCTGTGGCAGGTAATAGAAAAATGTGATTTTGCTATTGTTCCTGCTGAAGGTACTACTGCAATTATCGCAGCTGATAAAGTTAAATTGTCTCTAAATTTTAAAGTAATAAATTATCTATGATGTGCTTTATCAAAAAGAAAGTTTAATAGATTATCAATATGCAAATCGGCAAAAGAAATGTGGGATTAACATATGAGAGAACTGACAAAGTTAAGCAAACTAGAATAGACATTTTTGTTTCACAATATGAACAATTAAAATGATTTTAAATGAAAATATTACTCATATGTACAATAGATTTTCAAATATAGTAGTTGGTTTAATCTCTATTGGAAAAGATCTTTCAGATGAAGAAACTGTCAAAAAAATGCTTAGATCTTTAACTCATTCTTGGACCCCTAAGGTCACTGCTATTGAAGAAATACAGGATTCCCATAATCGCAACAGACATATGCAATGTGAAATACAGGATTCTAGGAATTTGAAATATAAAAAATAGCACAAATATCAAGGGCTGGAAAAGCAAAACTTGCGTCAAGTTGAGTGGACGCGATTGACAAGTGACCCGAAAATCGAAATATTACGCAAAACGATGTATATGGAGGTTAGAGTTGACTCATAAATCGCATGGGGTTGGTTGGACATTGTTAAGAACATGCCAAATTCGCGTCCAACACAGTGGAAGCACTTCAGATGCAACGACCCACTTCTACCCGGTACGGTTATACCAACCCACATCGGATGAGAGCAAGCCGCTACAGGGGAGAATACCCCAACAAGTAACAAGTGAGCTGAGATATACACAAATAGATTCGCATAATGCAACGGAATTTAAATGAATCTTATTCCATCAACTTTTAAATCCACATACCACAGTCTGTATAGTTCAACAAGAGATAACATAAGCGCAATATATTCCAAATACATAGCCGACTCCAAGTACATTGATCAAAATTCAAAATTCAATTGTAGCATTACATACTATGAAATATAAATTACAAATCTTCAATCACTTAGTCCAACTCCACTTCAAATCTTGCTAGCTCCTCCGCTGCTAATTTCCTGAAATGTTTAGCAAGAGTGAGTCTACACAATAGACTCAGCAAGTAACTTAAGATTCAATACATACATGCTTTTTATCAATTAACACAATAAATTTCAATAGTTAAAATCATACATGATCACACTATAACCTAAATAATTTCACATGGAATTTCATTAAACAATTATCCTAACACATGCAAAACTAAAATCTAAACAAGATCACTAACATCATGGTGTCATTAACATGAGTAAAATATACACTCACACGTTTTTATACTTTACCCAAGTCATTGTAAAGTTTGCACAACTAAACCATGGAAACATATACCAGATAGGTGGCACTCCTAGCATGATTTCTAACTCACTTTGCATGCAATCATAACAATTTACTTCATATTTAGCTTGCTGATTTTATACCAATTTTATCACATTCATATTACCTTTGCATAGGGACCACTTTTAACTACACAACATAATACTAAACATAGGTACATCCAATGATTCAAATTTCATAAATATGAAAGCATATACTTACATTTTGGTACTAACAGTAACATCACTTTTAGCATTTGACAATTAACATATCAACACATACACACCGAGGAATGATCTAATTCATGAGGATAATAACACACATTTATACACATCAATAAACAAAATATCAATTAGCACTATTGCCATTTACACATTTTCGCATTACACACAACCATATGATTAAACTGGCTTTCACATACACTCACTTTTGTTTTATCACACAATACTTATACACATTTCCCATTATTTCCTTTTTCACATTCACATACTTTTTATCATTTCACTTTTGCACATAACATATGTCACATTTACACATATCTTGCACATACCTTGTGCCATGAACACATATCACTTTTCACATCGCACTTATGCTCATTTTTACACAATGCCAAGACACAGCCCAAACCACCATTAGACGATCACATACACCACACATTCACATTCACGTACTTAATCACCGGCATAGTGATAAAGTCTTAGTTCCTGCAGAAACCGGGGAAAGCCCTTCCTACCATTACCATTGGAACTTGTCCACCTCCAGGATTTCACAAGACCCTTTGCCAGGGTATAACGATTTATCAAGACCCTTCTCTAGGGTATCACATAACATATTGAGCTTTCCCGTAGGGGCATTACTACGGTACAGCTCCAAGCATCTAGGGTGGTAGTGTCTTATGGGCACCCTTGTTTCTCTTGTCACATTTAACCATTTTATACACATATATCACTTGTTCTCTCGCTTCTCATGCATGCACACCTTCCTACACAATTCATACACACATAAGCTTTCATTTACTGATTTTAACCTTACTATTGCAACTGACAAATAATCATAATATAGATTTAATCATACTGAAATTTACTGAATCACATCAAATCACAATTAACATGCTCACATAGTCGTTTTTCTCATTAAAAATCCATAACAATACTTACTGTCATCAAAATAACATGAGATTTTAACCACAGACAAATTTCAGGTTTATAATCACACATACAAATTTCATATTTTTCTGAATCACATTACATTTACAGGAATTAAAACATGCAATCTCATGCCGTTCATAATTTGATTTAACATGGAACATAACATGAATATCCAATTTGATAGTTCACGGTCCTGAACCTAACATACATGTCATCACAGGAATTTTCCCCGGATTTATTGCACAACACACAATTTACTGTAAATTTTACAAATCCTACACATGTCTTCTATTTCCAAAACAGAAATTACAGTAAATCCCACAGTCATGGAGAAATTCTCAAAATTGCAGGGACTGGACTGATACGTATATACACGGTTTAGAAAAACTCAAGGCATCCCTTTCTTCAGGGATCATGTAAACAATGGGTGAACATGCACAAATCCATTTTCCAAACATGTATTTCAATAAGTTTAACAATTCATGCCATTCACCAAAAAACACAAAAAAATATCACATGCATCTCATGGTCTATTTTACATAACATATATGATTACATTATATCCTCATTTGAAAACACTTCGGAAATAATCATATAGAAGGGAGAACAGCTCACTGTTCTGCCCCTGAAGAACTTAACGGCATAGTCTGGCCGTTACAGGAGCTTAACGGTAATATCGTTGGCCGCTAGTCGAAGATCTGGACGGCAATGGATCTTGCCGTCAAGTTCAGGTCTGTGCAGAACACAGACCCGAGCTCCAAAAGAAGGAGAAGTGTGAGGATCCAGGACACGAGTAAAATCCAGAAAAATGCTGGGACCTAGGGCACATGTATAGGATTGATATCTATAGGTTACTTGCCTTTCTAAAAACCTCCAAAGGGATCAAATGAGCCGGTGAAGCTCTCCTTGGGCAGTCCCAAGAAGCTCCCAAAGATGCCTTCCTCCGGGTTCCTTGATGCAGTAGACCCCAGAAGATGTTGGGAAGTCTTCCCCTTTGTCCCAGCTACCTCCTTGTCGTGGTAGATGGCCGGAACCAGCTTCAGATGGTCGGATTTAAGCTTGCAAATGTAGGGTTTTTCTCACAGTCCAGAACTAGGGTTTTTTTCTTTCTCTCCTCTTCTTGCAAAGAGCCCAGGGGCTTTGGGGTTGCAAAAGGGCTTGGTATATAGGAGAGGGGTCTCTCCTTTCCCGCAGGGGTGATGGGAAAAGCTCAGAGCCGTTGGGGACAGCTCCCCAATGGCTGGGGTTGCTTGCCCCCGGAATTCCGGGTCTACTGCGCATGCAGGTCAGAGAAGTAAACGTCCACCTATATGGACGGCTACTTAAGGGTTGGCGTCCATCGATATGGACGCCGGCACCTCATGGGCGTCCACCCATGTTGACGCCAATTGGCCCTTCTGCCAGAACTTAAAATCATGCAGAAATCATGTTCAACTTATACATGTATACATACAATGTACGTAACATAGTATACACACTATCACACCATGCATTCAAACCATATTTACCATATAATTATTCACATGCATACATAAGCACAACTAGCTAATACGTACGTAGATATCTACCTACGCGTACATGATGTTTTACATAAGCATGACTCAACATGCGGCAAAATAAAGTGACAAGAATTGCGAGGGTTTCCAAATCATTAGGAGGCAATATGAATTAAGTTAGCTATGAATAATCTATTCAATAAAATAGTTCTTGATTGCACTCAATTGATTTGGCATATATATAGCATACACACACGGATGTAACATACTTATGTACATTATGCATGAAATAGATAGATACAACACATGCACTGGTAATTAGATTAAACTTACACAACATTACTTAAGTACTATATGCATGGGATTTTTAATATACACAGTATGCACAATTTAGCTAATTGTCTATTCTCACCTAATTATCATAAAAATACATGTATGTTATTCATGAGGAATATAGAATTACAATATACACTACTAAATACACCTACCATACTTGCACTCTATATGTACATGCAATGTACGAAGTACAATGTACACATTAACTACACCATGCAAATGAACAACGTTTACAATTAAACATACACATGCATACATAGGTATACCAAGTGTTATGTATGTAGCATTAGGTATACAATTATCACATCCATAAAATAACGTACATCCACGCATATACACATGCGAAAATTACAATTATGACATGCACCATTTTCATGCACGCCATTTATGCAAGAATGAGCAAACATCATATACATAAAATATAAGTGGAAAAGAATTTCGGGGCCTTACATCAGAGGTCTTAAATGGCCTTGTCTAGACTGGACGCCATTTAAAGGGTGCTAACTGATCGTGGATTGGGTTGTGTGATCTCATGTTTTGACTTAAAACTCAAGGTTCTGGAGGTTTTTAGATGAAATTCTCATCATGAAACTTGTTGGAAACTTGAAGTAGATGACCCTATGTCTTTAGTTTCAATCAATTTGACCTAAGGATGTGTGAATCATAAGATTAACAAGAAATCCCTAAAACTGCGATGATGGGAAAACGATTAATACTCTTAACATGCACAACAAAAATTGGGTAAAATAGGAGAAAATGAAAGTAGATTTAACGAGGTTTCAGATGGTATGTCATGTTAAGTTTGAGCCTGAGATCACTTACCTTTGATTGCTTAGAACTTCTTAGTTGCTAAAGGTCGATGCAGATACTTGGGGAGAAGTTCTTCACAAATCCAAGCTCTTGGATCATCCTCATTGCTCCTGGGCATTCCTCCACCTACAGGTAATGTTAGCACAAGTGCTGAAGTTTAGTGCTCCTTCAATGACAAGAAACTATCTTCACATTTGGCCGTCCATATAAATGGATTCTCCTTTTTGGTAAGTTTAGTCAATGGTATAGCTATCTTTGAGAAATTTTTAATGAATCGATGATAATAGCCGGCCAACCACATAAAATTTCTAATTCTGATATAGCTGTCAGCCTTTCCCAATTCTTCACTACTTCAACTTTTGAAGGATCTACAAAGATTCCTTCATTGGATATGATATGGCCAAGGAATGACACATCCTCTAGCTAGAATTCACATTTACTTAGCTTTGCATAAAGTTGGTTATCCCTGAGCACCTATAATGTAGTCTTCAAATGTTCTTCATGTTCTTTTTTCAACTTGGAGTAAATAATGATATCATCAATGGACATCACTATGTACGAACTGATCCAAGTACGACCTATATATATTGTTCGTGAGCTACATAAAGGCCGCTAAAGCATTAGTCAAGCCAAATGGCAAAACCATAAACTCGTGCCATGTTTGGTATTTGGATAGACCGGGGATAGAGTGGGGATATCCTCAAATAACCATAAACTCGTGCCATGTTTGGTATTTGAATAGATTGGGGATAGAGTGGGGATATCCTAAAAAATATTTGAGGATATCCCCACTCTATCCCCGGTCTATCCAAATATCAAACATGGTCGTAGTGACCATATCTACTCCAGAAAGCAGACTTGTATATGTCCTTCTCCTTGATTTGTAAATGATGGTAGCATGCATGATCTTAGATAGATCTTGGAGAAGTATTGTACACCAGAGATTTGGTCAAACAACTCATCTATGCACAATAGTGGATACTTATTCTTGATTGTCAGTTGATCCAATGGACGATAGTTAATGCAAAGTCTCATTGATCCGTCTTTCTTCCTGACAAATAATACCAGCGCACCCCAAAGGGATGTGCTGGGCCTGATAAAACTCTTGTCCAGTAATATTTGTATCTATCTTTTAAACTCATGTAACTCAGTAGGGGACATGCAATAGGGTGCTTTGGATACAGGAGCTGCCCCTAGAAGTAATTCTATCGTGAAATTCACCTCCCATTCGGGTAGCATTCCAGGTAAGTCCTTCGGAAACACATCGGGGTAGTCCCTAACTATAGGGTAAATAGGTATACAGTGGTCACGGCCCTCGCATCTTAGGCACGCTCCAAGCTTCTTCCAGCACTCTTTCGGTTCGGTGTCCCGACTTATCAAAAAAATGACAGTTCTTAGTCAATTGTCTTCCCTCTACTTTGACCTTCTTGTCCAAACCATAGTCTCTACCCATAGAGGGCCTCTTGCGGTTGTCATTAGGCCTGAAAGTCTAGGCCATGTTGGTTGTCACCGTCTTCACAAAAAGTTGGCTTTACTGCATCCTTTCCTTTAAAGCTTTCTAGTTTCACCGAAGTATCCCCAACTAGTTGGGCTCGTTGGACCATCTCTGCGTATGTACGGATGTTCAGAGGTCCAAGCTTCTTAATAAATACTGGTCTTAACCCATCCATGAATCGATGAGCCCTGAGTTTCTCTGTGCCCACTAGGGGTGGGGCATACTAGGCTACTCTTGCAATTTGGGCCTCGTATTTAGACATAGGCATTCCCTCTACTTTAATGCAGCAAACTCGATCGCCTTCTTCTCATGTACTCTCTCAGAAAAATACTTCTCTCAGAATAACTCCAGGAACTCTTCCAATTCCAAGTCTGCATCCTTAAGTAGATGGGCCGATGTGGCCTTCTACCAAGATCTGGCATCTTTGTTCCATTTGAAAGTAGCCAGAAAGACCTTGTCTCGGTCAGTGCACTACATTACTTGGAATATCCTTTCCATTTCTTTCAGCCAATTCTCCGCTTCTTTTGGGCCAGGGGATCTAGAGAAACGAGGGGGATTCAGGTTACGAAAGCTGCAATGTAGATTGCCAGCTTCGATCCTAGCTCCAGCCTAAGCTCTTGTCTGCACTACATTCTGTAATGCCTAAGTCAATCCTTCTACTGTTTCTTACATAGCCTGCCACTGTGCACGGTTACCGGCCATTGCTAAGGAATAATGAAGTTCCTAATCAGAAAAGGACAACAACCAATTAATGTTCTTAAACATATCATAATGATTAATGGATACATGTGCTTAGTCATAAAACTAGTCTCTACCTAATCTCATCAAGCACTATGTAACTTCCACGACCAAAGTTTTCATGGTATCTCTTAATCCTGAGACATGTAGGTCCTATTTTGTTTTAAAGGCTTTGATACCACTAAATTGTAAGTGGATATTTGGAAATAAATAAAGGGCAAACTAATTAGCAGTTCCTAACAGAAGTTTGACTTATTTTCCAGTCTCTAACACTGACAGAGCTATAACTCATTATAGTAAGTGTTATCTCTTGTTACAGTATATGTTAAGCCCTGTTACAGTAAGGACCTCCATGTTACGGTCAGGGACTCCTAATTAATTTGCCCATAAATAAATGGTCGAGATGTGAGCAGTCGGCAAATAAGTCTCTAGCTAGCAAGCATTAAATTTCCAACACAACATACATATGTGCCCACAAAATAACTAAGCTTTCATTCCACTAAACTTAATAATCATCCATTACAACTCCACTGACTACAGAATAACAATGACTCAAAAAAGGGAATATTACATTAGACTGCACTACCTCACTACCTACTACATAAATCTAAATGTCAAATAAACTAATAGAAATACTATAGTTGAACCACGCTCTTCACTCGGAAGCATTCCCATCACTAGTCTGGTTCTTCTCTTCAACATCTCTATTACCTAAAATGTTGAGAAAGTAAATAATGAGCACACTTGTCCAGTAAGATTTACATCTTAATGTGCATCCAATGATATAAGTGAATAATGTTTTAAGATCTAAGTAGGCAAGAGTACATCAGATATGCATGTACACGAAAGCTATTTAAACATGATTTGAGAACTACAATGATCAAGAGAGAACAAG
>JACBKR010003938.1:0-26796 GCA_014218235.1 Colocasia esculenta
TACGATGACTAAAGGAATCGTTGCGATGAGAAAATCGTTATGATGACTAAGGGAATCGTTGCGATAAGCAAATCGTTATGATGTCTCAAGGATCGTTGCGATAAGCAAATCGTTATGATAACTAAAGGAATCGTTGCGATAAGCAAATTGTTATGATGACTAAAGGAATTGTTGCGATAAGCAAATTGTTATGTTGTCTTAAGATTATGAAGAAATCGTTAAGGCACTTATGAAATCGTTATGATGAATCTTTATAGTTCTACTGAAATCGTTGTAGCATAAGGAAGTAGATGCGGACTTAGAGAAATTTCATGCTAAACTTAATATTGCTTCAGAAAGGTATACTTACCAAATTTTCTTGATTTTCCTAGTATTTCCTGTGCTCAAGACTTATGGAATATGTGTTAGTAATTTTTGACATGGTTTTGTTAATCACCAAATAAATATATAATTAATAAAATTACATGAGGACAGACTGATCATCACAACCAGCACACACCCCCAACAACAAGGGGACATCCAACAAGGACTCACCCTAACAACAAGGGGACTACCAACAAGGCAAGGACACCTTCGACCAGTTCCGCAGACCACAACCCTGCACCGGTGAAGGCCACCACACGCATGCTCTCTCAGCCTTCACGACACACCCACACTGACGCACAGCCGAAGACGACTCCAACCGTAGCACGAGCGAACCGGACAACCATGGTCACAGCACGCACCCTGGCAACAGCACAACACTCTACTGCAGCTCACACTCTGACCCTGCTGGAAAGCTAGCCACCTGCAACAAAGAGCCAAATGCTCATCTAACAGCAACTCTACACGGACGGCCAGCAGCGTACTAGTACCTTTCTTTGGGACAGCCATAGTTATCAACTCATTACAAATCTTGTTGGACCCTTGAGCTCTGATACCACTGTAACGAACCGACCTCCTGGACCCCTGCCAGGGACCCCGAAGGTCGCGCCGCCACCCAGGATCCGAAGACCCGGAAGGGTTAGAATTTAGTCCATGAGATAAGCAATGATTCAAATAACTATAACAAGAAAGTTTGCACATTAATAAAGAAATTATGTACAACATGTCCCAAATAAAAGTACAGGTACAGAAAGAAAGGTGCAGTCCTTAAGGGGCATACCCCGAGGACTTGCAAAAAGGCCACTCTCAGCTCACGGTACAAGCGCTCACACTCACAACTCACCTGCTGGGAACGCACGGCAAACAAGCTGCCACCACGACCGTCCAGCAACGAACTCCTACGACAGCGAGTCACTACCTAAAGAGAGTAGGGGGGGTGAGCCTCGCGAACAAGGCTCAGTAGGGATAACCAGTCCCTTACCAGCCAGAGCAGTAGGAACTCCAACAAAAGCGGAAGCAAAACTACTCTACAAAGCAGTAATGTGAGAAACGCCTACCACAGAGTACTACAAAGTAGCGGAACAGAGTAAACACCACGACCCACAAGCAGGGTCGGGCCAAACACGACTTCCGAAGAACCAGTGGAGTCAAACACAATGTGGAAGCAACACTTTGGCACACACTCGCCAAGATAAAGGAGCTCACGAAACACCGGAGCAACCACGTGAGACCAGAGTCTCACGGCACAAGCACCAACATCCCAGACCTCCACGAGGTCGGGAAGGAACAACCAGGTGTCACCCCAAGGGACACCAAGCAACCAAGTGAGAACGACGTCTCACCACTACCACCCCGTCAAACCTCCACAAGTTTGAGGGCCCACAAGCAGAACCACCCTGGACCCTGGACACGCCACGAGGTCAGGGAACTACACACTCCGGGGCACCACGGACGACACCAGGAACGGTTACTGAAACAGCATCGGTGTCTACACAAGGCACCCCGAGAGAACCCACAGAGCGGAAGCCACTAAACAAGCCCATGAGGCCAAACCAACCAAGCCCACAAAAACTAGACACTACTAGGCTACAACCACCGTGCAGGCTAGGGTGATGAGACTCACTTAGAAACAACGTGAGAAACTCCGTCACAACAAGAGCAACCAAGCCACCGCCACAGGCAGCTAAGAGAGGGACACACAGTCCACCCCTCTCGCTCGCTAGCCGTCGACTCCTACCTACAACCTCCCTGGTAGAGTGAGGCTAGCGAGCCAGAGCAGAGAACAACCACAACCACCGCAGTCCAGTCGAACTGCGGCCCCACGCATAACGTCCGTACATGGCTCCGGAACCAACGCAGAGTGAGGCAGTGAGAAGGATTAGCTGGTCTGCACCGGAAGAGCGCCTCAACCACCTCGGCGACCCAGACCCAGCTAAGAGAGCTCTACAAACGACTCTACGCCGCTGTCCCCACCGTTTTCCCCTTCTGCTCCAAGTCTGTGACTTGAGCACGCCCGCCGCCCGGAGAACTCCCTCTAATAGACGCGCGGGGCTGGGGGTCCCAGGTAATGGTAACAACCTGTCTCACGTGCCTAGCACCAGGCGAAAAGAGAACTGGCGGGGCAAGCACCACAGAAAACGACACAGCTGACTTGTAACCAAGAAAAGCCTAGCAGGCGCAGGCATGCACGGCACCCCTTCCGGAAACCCCCAGAAGGGTTGTCGGCCAACGCCGGCACACACGGTATGGCCCGAGAAATCGGAACACCACCAGAAAAAATAGAAACCATCGCTCTTCTAATAATTGATTGACCGGTAGACAAGGAATTATTAGACAGACGCGAGCCTCCTAGCACCGACGCTAGGACACAGCCACGAAGGTGTCACCTTCAGTCACTGAACACAAGGAGGCAACCTGCCGCGTTCCCACCGGAGGTCCTAAGGGCAATCCTGCCTGGGGCACACGCCGACACGCCAACCGCAGCCCATGGAACACCCGAGGCAACACAGGTCTTGTCGTGCCCTCCTAGCTCGTCGCGATCATACTGCGACGGGAATGGCAACCGTGACAAGCCCGTCGCGACAGGGCAGCACGTCGCGACAACAGCCTTGTCGCGGCGGGAAAACTGGGTCGCGACACGATCCTTATCGCGATGGCCACCCGCGCCACGATAAGGTCACGTCCGACCAGGGCGACGCCTCCTCTGATGTCGTGATGCGCACCGCCGTCACGACATCAGCCGGGAGGCAGACCGCCGGGATGCTACATCCCGAGGTCGCCCACACTTTACAAACAAGCACACAACGGGGAGGGGAGCATGGGGAAAGCTGTAAAAACATGCATTAACCCCAAAGGACTCCCAAACCACACCAACAAGTATGGGCACAAGAGATCCCTACTGAAAAGAAGAACCGAACCCACGAATGGGCCTTCTCGAAGCCACGGCTGCCTCCTCCTCACTCCTCACCGACGCTCCCGCCCACACATGAGCCGCCGCCGGTGCCACCAAGCTCCAACGTCGGAGAAGGATGAGGGGAGACCTCTCCACCTCGAAGAAAGGAGGAAAGGGAGAAAGGAGATAAAGAGGAAAAGGGGGAAATCAGCCAAGGCTTTTAGCCTTCGGCCCCCAGAACGCGATGGGGCGGGGCGTCGCGTTACCAACCTTAACGCGACGGCTGCCCACACCGCGACCAGAATGCGCCCCCAAGGGACGCCGCGACAACCAGACAGGTCAGTCTTCCACACCTGCCACTCTGACAGGCGTCAGACAACCAAAAAGCGGAAAGCAGTCGCAACCCGTTGACCAGGCGCGACAAGAACTTGACACAGCAAGCGGTCACAATAGGGGTGACTGTCGCGACGGGCACCTCCGTCACGACACTAACGCGTCGCCCAGGCCGGACACGTCAGTGGCCAGTCATCCAACACACATCGGAAGAACCCGGAAAGCCCGAGATGTTACATGAAACAACGATTTGGTCGCTGTAACGATTTGATAAGTGAAACAACGATTTGATCGCTATAACGATTCGTTACCACTTCAACATCGATTTGCTCAAATAACGATTTGATAAGTGAAACAACGATTTGGTCGCTGTAACGATTCGGTAAGTTAAACAACGATTTGATCTCTATAACGATTCGTTACCACTTCAACATCGATTTTCTCAAACAACGATTTGTCTTAGTCAAAGAACGATTTGCTCAAACAACGATTTGTCTTAGTCAAAGAATGATTTGCTCAAACAACGATTTGCTCTTACTTGAACAACGATTTGCCTTAGTCAAATAATGATTTACTTGGACAACAATTTCATTATTCACATCAACATAAAGTTTCATTTTTATATGGTTTATGATTTTGAAATCGATTTCTTGTATACAACAACACTCTTCACAACGATTTTGGTTTGAATGAATTATCATGCATTTCATTATTATTATCTTCTCAGATATTCCTGATAATGACCATACTATTCAAACATATTTTCAAAACTTTATGGAGTTCAAGTCTTCCCGCGTATACTAAGATTTTGATCATTTCACACGAAATCCTCTTGCTTAATTTGTGTATCGCGTAGAGTCTTAATTTGTGTGATGATAGGATATCCTTTCCAGTTTAAGCATATCATTATACTGCACGACTACCAAGGTTGACTGACAACGTAGACAAAAGGAGTTGTCTCCACACAACATGCCGGCAGGGAGCTTCAAAGCCCATGAACAAGGAGACAGAGCCTACAACAAAGAGCTTTCCTCAGCCCCCAGCCAACACTAAAACCACAACCTGGAGGCCTATCAAAGATGGCAACAAGGAGCAGCGCATAGAGAATAATAGGGAGAAGGATATGTGACTGTGCATGTGGAAGACATGAGCCTGGGTAGCCATCTGCATGGGCCACCTAACATTACACCAGTCATAAATGCACAACAACGTTCCCTTCACAGCATTAATGACATGTCTCTGGCAGAAGCACCACAGCACCAAAATCCGAAGATCCATGATAAGAAAAAAGCCCCACCTCGAGAGAAAGACTTGGAAACCAATTCAGTCTCCACCTGTTACCATCGGGGAAAATCCCTGCCTGCCCCTATCCAGCTCACCTTTGCATCAACCAACACTAGCAAGTGTTCTGACCAAGTGTTTGGGGAAAGTCCTGCTCCAAACCGCACTCATACAGTGCACGCTACTGGGTCTGTAGAAATTGAAACTGACCCCAACGAACAACAACCTCCCTCGCTCCAGGAGGACTGTCATCCAAAAGATCATGAGGACTGTGTGAAAGATGATGACACCCTCTCAATGCATGGCACAGAAGAGACAGATCTCACAGCAGAAGAATTCAGTAAATTACTTGAACCACATAATACTGCAGCTGTAGAAGCCTATGGAAAAGGAGATAAGTGGCAACCCAAGCAAACTATCAGTGATGAAGGTGAGACTATATCCATCCAACCACTGTACAAAGTCAGAGCCATTCTCAGAATGGCTCTATTACAAGATGACAATCTAAACATACTTTATGTTGCGTTTGTTGGAAAGCCGAAAACACAGCCAACAAAGGGTGAGGGTACCCGCCCCCGACCGATTTGCGCCGCATACAATCAACTTCCGATGTCAATACAAAAAAAACCTTAGTCTCCTAATATGGAACATCAGAGGGGTGGGGAATGCACCATCTATTAGTAGATTAAACTCCTGAAGTGCAGACACAACCTGTCCATTATAGCAATTATAGAGCCAAAAAAAGCTACCTCATGTTTTGACATGTACAGAAATAAACTACATATGGCAATTGTATAGCAAATGTTTGATGATCATGCTCGTATATGGCTGTTCTAGGAGCATAATGTGCAGATTTTGAGGACTGGTTCTAGTGACCACTTCATCACTATTTCGGTCTCTTCCACTTTTTGCAAGACTTATTACCTCACAGTGGTACATGCTAGTTGCTCAGTTATTGAAAGGAGGACACTATGGTACTACATGATGGACTTCTCCACAACATGTACAGAACCATGCCTCATTGGTGGGGACTTTAATAGTTTTTTGGCCCTTCATGAAAAGAAAGGGGGGAAGAGGAATTACTCAAGATCCACCATGGATTTCCACGCTTGCATTTCAGCTACAGGGCTTGAGGATGCTAGCTATGTTGGGAACAAATACACATGGTTTAATGGGCAGCAACAAAATGGGATTTGGATTCGAATTGACAGGACCATTTTCAATGCCGAATGGACCATCTCTTGTTCAGCGGTTCAGGTTCAGCACCTAGCTAGATCTTGCAGTGACCACTGCCCCTTACTCATTTCCAGCAAAAAGGAGAGCACAAAGGGCCCATCTAGATTTACATTTCAGCACATGTGGTGCTCCCATGAGAGCTTTGTTGCTGATTCAGCTGCTGCATGGAGGATGGCTCCTGCCTCCTCATCTCCCTTGATAAACATGGCTATGAAACTAAAGTTTATGAAATCTTTCTATAAGAGATGGAACAAGGAAGTTTTTGGCCTAGTCTCTACCAACATACAAGCGGCTGAAGACTGTTTCTCCACTGCTCAGAATGCCTATGATGAGGACCCTTCAAATGACAACCACAAAGTATACCTACAGGCCAAAGAAAAGCTGGAAAATGTGCTCTCACAAGAGGAAAAACTCTGGAGGCAGAAATCTAGAATTAAATAACTGAAAGAGGGAGATAAGAACACCAAGTTTTTTCATGCATATGCCATGTCAAAGAAGGCAGTCCTTGATATCTACACTATGTAAAGAGGATGGTACTTGTGTGGACAGTAAGGAGGAGATCGCTACCATGTTCATTGATCATTTTTCTGAAGCATTCACCTCTACACCGCACAAGGTAAAACCAGAAATTCTGGAGCATATTCCAACCATTCTACATGACAGCGAAAATGCCATGCTTTGTGCCATCCCCACGGTGGATGAAATTAAAAGTGTAGTCTTTAGTATGAATCCGGACAGTGCTCCAGGGCCCGATGGCTTTTCTGGGCACTTTTTTTATGCATGCTGGGATTTTATCTACATGGATGTCATCCAGGCAATCCAAGCATATTTTTGTGGACATAGTTTACCAACTAGCTTCACTTCCTCCTTAATTTCTCTCATTCCCAAGGTGGACAAACCAAGAAAATACTCTGAATTCAGGCCCATCAGTCTCTCAAATTTTATCTACAAGATTATCTCAAGGGTGCCATCAGATAGACTTGGCAATTTGCTGCCCATTTTGATCTCGGAGGAGCAGGGAGCATTCACTCAAGGTAGAAACATAGCAGAAAATATCCTCCTAACAAAAGAGATGATACAACATTTAGGAAGGCCTTGTAGGGGAAGGAACTTGATTTTCAAGCTTGACATGGCAAAGGCAAATGATAGAATGGAATGGGATTTCTTATATCAAGTTCTGTGAAGATTTGGCTTCTCTATTCAGACTATTTCCAACATTGAACCGTTGATATCAAACTATTGGTTCTCTATTCTACTAAATGGAATGGTCCATGGATTCTTTAAATCATCAAGAAGGCTCAGACAAGGGGATCTGATTGCTCCCGCCTTGTTCTTCTTAGTTGAAGAAGCCCTGAGCCGTGGCCTCACCCACTTGTTCCACCACAGCAGTGGGGGGTGGTACCAACACATGCCCGATGTCCACCGGTCTCTCCATGTTCTTTTTGCTGATGACACATTAATCTTCTCAAATGCCGCAGCAACACCTCAGAAGGTTGATGAATTTCTGAAAAACTATGAGGAGCATCGGGCAGCTCATCAACAACAGAAGAGTTCGTATTACATACAGAAAGATGCGCCTACAAAACTGGTTCAGAAAATTAGTAACATCACTGGTTTTAGCAAAAATTTGCCCCTCACTTATCTTGGTGTCTCCATTCATCCTGGAAGGCAGAAACCAATCCATTTCGCCAACATTATATCCAAGACAACCAGCAAACTACAAGGATTGAAAACTGAATTTTTATCTGTCGGGGGAAGGATGATCTTGATCCAGCATATTCTATCTGCCCTCCCTGTGTACACCATGGCTGCCCTCTCCATTCCGGTCACCGTTATGAGAGCTTTTCATAGAATATTAGCAAATTTCTTTTGGGGGTCGTATGAAGGATCACCAAAAAGGCATTAGCACAGCTGGGCAACTATATCTCAACCAAGGAACTGTGGGGGTTTGGGCCTTCCAAACCTACATCATATGCAAGTTGCTCTCCGAACCAAGCTCTTGTGGCGAGCATTGTCCACCAACTCTCTATGGGCCAGATTTTTTAGAGGGAAGCACTTATTCAACTGTCATTACTCCAATGCTCATTTCCCCTTCATGACAGCCACCGATAGAAAATTATGGCAGCAGGCTGCCCAGCTACTTCATAACAATCACAGAATCATCTCTTCAAAGGAACACTCTGAGGCCTCCTTCTGGCTTGACACGTGGACATGCACAGCTCCTCTCAAGACTTATCTTACCGAAGATACATGGCAAAATCTGAATGGTAAATTCTGCTCCATCCAACAGGCTTTTAGCGACCTAAATAGCATCCATCTACAGACTGCAGTGCAGTATTGCCCCAGACACATACTAGCCCAACACCTGTACTATAATCAGTCCAACGACACATGGATATGGTGCCCCACTGCAAGTGGAATTTTCTCCACTAAATCTGTGCGCCTTCTACTCCAACCACTTGCATCACAAAACTAGAATACTATATGGCAGTCATACATACTGGTTAAATGGTCTGTGCTCATTGGGAAACTGATCTCAAATTGTGTTCCGGTTGATGAGACAATCAAAGGAAAAGGGGTGCCCTTATGTTCCAAGTGTTCCTGTTGTCCCCCCCCCCCCCCCCCCCACCATGAAGAGTGCTCTCCATTTATTTTTCAGAAGTGACATTGCAAACAAGTGTGGGGAGACCTTCTTCATCTTCTGTAGTTTAAAACATGGCGGCTACCACTGTGAATGATGGCTGCTGTCCTTCCTTTCATACCAGGCACACTATAGTGTAGAGAGGCAGCTAGCACACTGCACTTTCATGTCAGCTATGTGGGAAATATGGTGTAGCAGAAACTGGGCAAGATTTCAAGAGGAAAAAATGTCAGCTAAACACATTGTTAACAGAACCATGCTATCAATCCGAGATGTTTGCACATCCTTTAAGTTTCAACAACTATCACAGCCATGGTTAAGAACCCTTAGATAGAATGGAGGCATTCATGAGCATACCAAAATTGTTGACCCCACTGTGGTTAAATGGATGCACCCTCCGACAGGTAGATTAAAACTTAATGTTGACGGGGCTTTCAAACTTGCAACCGGTGGAGCTGGAGGAGGAGGTATCCTCCGTGATCATGAAGGAAGATGTGTGTTTGCCTTTGCCAAGAACTACCAGGGAGTTATTTCTGCCCTTGATGCAGAAGCCCGGACTCTCCGGGATGGCCTTACAATATGCTGCAATAAAGGATTTCTGGACATTATGGTGGAGACCGATTCCCTAAATCTGAAGCGAATTGTCATTGGTCAAATGCATCGCCCATGGGAATTAACATGTATCATCCAAGATGTGGTTGTAATCACTAAGAAGCTAAAAGTGCAGATCATGCATGTGCCACGTGAGGCCAACCAAGTGGCACACTCCTTAGCCAGGTATGGCTGTTCTACTGGACATTTCATTTGTTGGGAATCTGGGGCTGAAATACCACATGTTGTAATCCCTACCGCCTTGATAAGGTGGGGTGCCCTACACTTAGGCTCTAGCATGTCCTATGTAATTCTCCCTAACCCCCCTATTCCTCTTTTCTTTACCTTTTCTGAATATAATACAAAATCTTAGCCGCTTGGCGTTGGTAGTCGCCCTCTCACCCTGTGAGGATGCCCCTACCTTCTCCTTTTGGTCCGGCAATATTAAAAAACAAAGGAGTTGTCTAGGTATCTGTGCTTTATGTATGCAGGCCTTGTGCCCAGTTGACGAGCCCAGAGGGGGGTGAATGGGTCTTTTTAAAAAATAATCTACAAGATACCTGTAACTAAAAATATTCACACAAACGTTCTTCGAAGGAGGTTACTGACTGTTAGTTTAAATATCAACACACAAGAAGACAATCACACAACACAAGAATTATCCTGGTTCGGACCTCCTCTCCTTAGGAGTCCTACGTCCAGTCCCTGAGCACAACTCAGGATTTCACTACTAGGGTACAGTCCCCCTAAGGATGCAACAACACCCAGCTCAGCTGGTCTTCCTTCACACCCGAAGGGAACAACAACACCCTAGATACCGCACCAGGTCTTCCTTCACAACTGAAGGGAACTACACCCTGGATACCACCAGGTCTTCCTTCACACCCGAAGGGAACAACAACTCAAAGGGAATTGAATGAAAATCAAGCCCCTAGATCAAGCTTTTAACAAACCAAGATCTGAAGCAACTAGCACTTTGAGGAAGAATCTAAACAAGGCACACTCTCAGAACTACACGGGCTCTCTTAGAAAATCTATTACAGCACAGAGAGCAAAAGAGCTGAAGGTGATGAGGAAAGTGATTCTTGGCTCTGGACCCTTCAGAAGAATTTGAATGCTAGAACAAGCGTTGTTGTTGCTTCTGTTCCTGGCTTGAATTTATATCTTCAATTTGAAATAGTCTCGTTGAAGTAACCGTTGTCTCTTGGATTGATAGTCGTTATACTGTTTGTCATTTGGAAGCTTCAACTATCTTTTATCCATTTGAGCACGCAAAGAGATAGGGTCTTCTGACGTCTGGTCCAACGTTGTATGATAGAAAGTCTTCAGGACCCTGCACACATTAACTTCTAGACAACTCAAACTGTCTCTTGTTGTCAGTATACGTTGATGTGAGTATTCACTAGAATATAGTCCCAAATAGCTTGTTTTAAAGATGCCTACAGAGTAAGCACAATAATGGACGATATTGTCTACATGCATGCAGAGATACGTTCAGAACTCATAATGCAGGAGTGGACAGATAGATATATGCGTGACTTTGACTAGTCAATGCTTCAAGAGATAAGATAAAAATCAAGTTGATATAAACTGTAAAGTCGTTGTCTATATGACTTATGAAATCGTTATACTAACAAGTCATTATAGAGAGCAAATCGTTATGAACACTTATCAAGTCTTATGAAAACTAACAAGTCATTATAGAGAGCAAATCGTTATGAACACTTATCAAGTCTTATGAAAACTAACAAGTCATTATAGAGAGCAAATCGTTATGAACACTTATCAAGTCGTTATGAGCTCTAAAGAAATCGTTGTGCAAGCAATCGTTGTGAGCGCTTAAAGAAATCTTTGTGCAAAGCAAATCGTTATGAGCGAGCAAGTGCGAGTTCTTAAGAAATTGTTATGGTAACTTATGAAATCGTTACAACAAGCAAGTCGTTGTGAGTTCTAAAGAATCGTTACGGTAACTTATGAAATCGTTACAACAAGCAAGTCGTTGCGAGTTCTAAAGAAATTGTTACGGTAACTTATGAAATCGTTACAACAAGCAAGTCGTTGTGAGTTCTAAAGAAATCGTTACGGTAACTTATGAAATCGTTACAACAAGCAAGTCGTTGTGAGTTCTAAAGAAATCGTTACGGTAACTTATGAAATCGTTACAACAAGCAAGTCGTTGCGAGTTCTAAAGAAATCGTTATGATAACTTATAGAATCGTTGCGGCGAGCAAGTCGTTACGAGTTCTAAAGAAATCGTTTCCGATAACTTATAGAGTCGTTATGACATCGACTTGATTGAACAACATGACCTTTCGGTCTTATAAGGAAATCGTTATGAATTTCAACAGAAATCGATATGGACTTAGAGAATATCATGTGAAAAGATTAAAGCTTCAGAGAAGTAATGCATACCTTTATTGGCTTGATTGACCTTGGTATTTTTTTTCTGTACTTTAAGACTTATGAAATATGCATTAGATATTATTTATAAAAACTGGTTTAGTTTTGTTAATCACAAAATACATATCTAATTAATTAAAATTACATGGGACAGACTGATCATCAATCTCCCCCTTTTTGGTGATGACAATACTGAACAATAAGCATGGTGAAAAAATATCTGAAATCAGTCTGAAGATAAGACATGCTAATTTTCTTCTTTAAAATTATTGGAATGTATTTCAGACATGCTAATTTTCTCCCCCTTTTTGTCATTGAGCAAAAAGACAATCTGAGACAAAGAAAGAAGAGAAAGATAGAGGCAGATAACCAAGGGAATTTTCATTAACTTTGAGGTGGTACAGGTAAATAGAAGGCAGGAGACAAAAGAGAGGCAAAATGGGAATGGTTTCCCATGCCTGTGCTTCCTGCTCTTCAAATGAGTTTTAAAAACTCCAAAGACAAAGAGTAGGATGGTCCCATGGAGGAAGCCATCCTTTTGAGATGAAGATCTAGGTGCTGATAGAGAAGATCAGCATATGCATTCTTGTCCATGCTCATCTTGAGGAACGACGAGTCCCAAATTGGCACAGGTGAGGAATGTGTCCATGGTCACATGATAGTGGTTGTGGTTGTCTCTGAGAGCCTTGTGCATAGCCACATAAACTTTGTATCTTTCCTCCCAGACTTTGAAAGGGTCATCAACAAGATGTATAGAATTCATATCCAAGAAAGTAGCTGGAGAGATAGCTGGTTTGCCTTCCCTGGCCTGAGCTTCATTGAGTGAAAACAGCTGCTGAGCTGACAGAGGATAGAACTTGGACCATTCTGAGGATGTCAGCCTTTCACATTCACAGAATGGGGGCTAGAACTTCAGCATTACTTGCCCCTGGTGATATTCCCTAAATAGAATCTAGGAAAAGCAACCAGGCAACTTTCTGTACTTTAATTATGCCCATTACTCTGGCAAAACGCTCAAAGATGATGGATCCTACAGAGGACTCCATAACTAGAAAATGGATTTGAGGAAGGGCATTTCTTCAGGCACTTGGAGGGTAGCAAAATCTACCTGAACATCTGAAGAATGAGAGAGTGTCTGGAGTGAGAGCTGAAATGGCCCTTTTGAACTGGCTGAGCTGAACTTCAGGAAGTCGATGGACATATCTGTAGTTGTTGAACAACACATAGTGTCGACCATCTTGATTTCCTTTTGAATGAAGGGAGCCCAAAGTTCTTGTGATACATCCTGAACCACTCAGACACGGTCAGGGAGTGGTCCCTTGGAGGAAATCTGGCAGATTTGGCAAGAATGAATTTCTTTAGGAGATCCTTGTGACCTTTGCCCCATTGATCTTCATTTTGGAGTGGGCAAGAGAGAAGATTTTGGACTTTTCGGATTTTGAAAGAGAAGTGTAGGTAGAATGGTGTTCAAATGATCTGAAAGATTTTGAAAGGGAAGGTTAATGATGGTGGCAAAAACAACTTTGGAAAGGTATTCCCTATACAGTGGGTTATGGTTTGTTGTCCTGTGGAGAGAAAACCATAAAGGTGGGTATTTGGGTTCAGAGGAAAGGGAGGAAGTAGAAGTGAGTTTCCTCTTCTTGGGGGCAGGACTAGAAGGGTCTGCCCTGTGAATGTGCTTGCTCCCAACCTTCAGCACAGACCTGAGAATGCCTCCTCAAACTCATCCTTTATCTTTTCCATAAAGGGAGAGTTAAGTTGGACTCTTTCAGGTATGATAGTGATGAAAGAGGGTGGAGGAGTAGGATGAAGAAAAGAATGTGATGTAGTAGGGAGGTCATCAACTGGTCCAAGGAGGGACCAGAGGAGAGGAGGAGGCTCCAGCTGAGGATGCTGGAGGGACCTCAAGGATAGGAGAAGGAGAGGAATTGTAGTAGAGGAGGCAGGAGATGAGGTGGAATGAGGAGGAAATGGAGTAGGTGAAGAAATTGGTCTGGATTGAGGCTTTTTGAATGTTTGGGAGCAGGAGGAGCTGTAGAGCTGAGGGTGGAGTTGGAGGGATAGGTGTGTGAGAGGGAGAAGAGGAGCTGGGGGCTTGGGTGCCAAGGATTCTTCTGCCTCTTTCTGTACAGACCCTCTCCAATGGCCCTGATGGCCCTGACCCTTGCTCAGCTGGCCCCTGGAGGCCCTTTAACCTGATCATCCGGCCCAGATGGCCCTTCACATTCACTGCTGCCTCTGCTGGTGCTGGTGCTGCTTCTGGCCTTGTTGGCCTTGCTTCTTTCTGGTGTTGTTGCTTGCTTCTGGTGCTGGCCCTGATGGCCCATACACTTTCTCCAGGCTCTTGAGCTGCTTGAGGAGGAGAGCTTGAACTCCAACTGCCTTGATAATATCCGAGAGCATGCTTTCATGCTACTCATCTCCTTATTAAACCATTTCATAGCATTTCTGATTTGAGCTAACTCTTTGTTGGCTGAAGCTTGGCTCAGAAGATAGAATTTACATCTGACTGGAGAGAACATAATAGCTCACCTCACATTCAGCCTTTCATCACTGGCTTCAAATTTATAACAATTTTCTGTTTGACCTGCCTCTCAAAAGGTGTATCAGCCAGGAGAGGAGCTTCAGAGGCAACTTCTTTTCCTTTCTTATTGCCTTCTTTTGCTGGAGGAGGTTGATCATCATCTGAGCTCGAAGAGCTTACAGTCTCCCTTCTCTGTCATCCAAAATTGGAGAATCTCTATGCCTTTCCTCCTGACCATCAACAACAGGAGTTGCTTCAACTAAACCTTCTTTTGATAGCTCCCCCTCATAGGAGCATCTTCTTCATTTGATACTTGCTCCCCCTGAATGGGAGCATCCGCCATCACAGAGTCACCCTGAGCAACTGGGTGCTCTAGCTCTACTGGAATATCTTCCATTGGTACATCAATGTGGCCTGATGCCACTGCCTCTTCAGCAACTCTGCCACTATTTTTTGGAGTACTAGTGGTGGAAGGATCGAATCAATAGTATCTGAGAGAATAGATGCAACGACAGTTGAGGGTAGTGGGTCCTCAACTGGACTAATATCCTCTGGGAGAATATCCTCAATTCTCCTCTCTGCAAAACTTAGAGCTGATTCTTCTGGAAATTCTGATTAAAGGGGCCTGAAGATTCTGCTGCTCCAACTACTGGAACTGAAACTGACTCCACTGGCAATTCTGGAATCATAGCCTATGATCCCATTTCCTGATGAACACTGAGGCGTCGTCAATGATGGCTTCGCCTTCAGCAACTGAAGCCTTGAACCAGACACCATTTTCCTCAGAGAAGCCACTCTTCTTCAGGTTCCTGGACCTGATTGCTTGGCCCATTTTCTCTACAACTGCCCCAGAAAGATCAACACCAAGTGTTTGAAGATCTGGTAAGTAGGTGGGCATAAGGCAGGGACGCATTTAACTTGCTCTTGGTGTCCCAAATCTGATCTCTAGCAAATTTCATTCTTTCCATCATTACTGCGGCCATATTTATCTCCTTATTTTGAATGGCTCAGTACATCATGTCAGAGTCGGCCTTTGTACAAGATGAAAAATTTGCACTTCTGGGAACTAAGATTCGACAAACAATAAAATGAAGGAGGCGGTTGAAAGCAGTTAGTTGATTTATATCAGCTTGCCATCCCTTAGCTTGAAGCCCGCCCTACAATTCCCAACCTTTCACTTGGGCGTCCACAGTGTGAACCCCACTAAACCCGGAAGTCTTCACATCAAACACATCTTCAGCAACTCAGGGTCTATTCTAATCAGGGTTCCCTTTACTGAAGAAACTAGGGACCCATCTTCCTCTGTTCTCAAACAAATGAAGATGCTTTTAACATCCGATAACTAACCTCGACAAGGTGGTAACTCCGTCCACTGCATCTGATAGATCATTCTACTACGCTGCTCATTCCATTTTTCCTCAGATTAGCAACATCGACTTCTTTATTGCCACAGAGCTTTGTCTTCACAAAGGTAAACCCTCTCCTGCTGTTCAGGAGTGAGAAACTCGGCGCTATAGCCACCCAAACTGCCGGCGATGACTGGTGCAGCCATGGATTCAGGTGGGAAAGTCTCTGGAGGGTTGAAACGAAGAGAAAGAATGAATCCTCAAGAAATTTTGCGGGAAGGAGGAGGAAGGTTCAAATTTGCAGAGTTGAGGTATGAGTTGTTAGGGCATCGCTCATGCGACAGGATGAAAAGGGGAAAAGGTAGACGATGAGATACGAATCGTTCTGTCATTGATTTTATGAATAAATAAATGCACTGGGGAAAGTGAGGCGCCAAAGGCGGCAGAAGAAGACAAAAGAGTTTGACTATTCAAACCGACTTCAATGAGAGAGCGGTTACAAAGGATAATTTGAATTTCTTTTGCTAAAATCATGGAGGGAAAAGTTACTTAATTCTGAAATTTAATGTGCCAGTTTTAAACAAAAACATTTTCACAAATTGCACATCCTAATTCCCTTCTAGAGATGTGAATCTCTCCTCGGGTAAGGCTTTTGTGAAAATGTCTGCTAACTGACCATTTGTATCAATAAAAGATATTTCAATATTACCATTTGCTACATGGTCACGAATAAAATGATATCTAACCTCAATAGCTTGGTCCTTGAATGTTGAACTGGATTCTTGGTGAGATTAATGGCACTCGTGTTGTCACACAACAGTGGGATAGATTTGATGTTTAATCCGAAATCTTCAAGTTGTTGCTTTATCCATAAGAGTTTGTGTGCAGCAACGTCCCGCAGCTACGTACTCAGCTTCAGCAATAGATAGTGCCACTGAATTTTGTTTCTTTGAAGACCAAGATATCAAACATCCTGCAAGAAATTGACAACAACCACTGGTGCTTTTCTATCTAATTTGCATCCAGCATAGTCAGCATCAGAATACCTACTAAGTTAATTTCACAATATTTTGGATACCACAGACCTAAGTCATGAGTTCTTGCTAAATATCTAAATATCTTTTCATAGAAATTAAATGTGATTCTCTAGGATCGGCCTGATACCTAGCACACATGCATATCTAAATAGAATATCGGTCTACTAGCTGTTAAGTAAAGTAATGATCCAATCATACCTCTGTAGATCTTTTGATCTACTTTCTTACCATCTTTATCACTATCCATCCTTGTTGATGTACTCATTGGTGTTGACAGTGGCTTGGTATTTTCGAATCCAAATTTCTTTAAGAGTTCTTTTGTGTACTTGGCTTGACAGATGTGAGTTCATTCCTTTCCTTTTTGATTTGTAATCTAAGGAAATAATTAGTTCTCCCATCATGCTCATTTCAATTCTCCCTACATCAACTTTTCAAATTACTTGCAAAGGGTTCATCAGTAGAACCAAAATAATATCATCTACATAAATTTGTACCAGTAGAATGTGTTTTCAACCTTTGACTTTATGAAAAGAGTACTATCTACTTGACCTCTACTGAAACCATGGTTTAAAAGAAAGAACTAAGCCTTTCATACCAGGCTCTAGGTGCTTGCTTTAAACCATATAATGCTTTGTGTAATTTGAAAACGTGATCCGGAAAATCAGTATCATCAAAACCTGAAGGTTGTTCTACATAGACTTCCTCCTTAATAAAACCATTCAAAAATGCAGACTTAACATCTATTTGAAATAATTTCAAATCTAATGCGGATGCATATGCAAGCAGAATTCTAATAGCCTCAAGTCTAGCTACAGGTGCATAGGTTTTTATCGAAATCTATACCTTCCTCTTGTGAATAGCCTTGAGCTACCATCTGACCTTGTTTCTTAGAATCACACCAGTTTCATTCAGTTTATTTTTGAACACCCATTTGGTGCCAATGACTGGATGGTCTGATGGTCTAGGAACAAGTGACCATACTTGGTTTCTCTTGAATTGATTAATTCATCTTGCATGGCTAATATCCAAGATTCATCACAAAGAGCTTCATTGACTGTCCTCGGCTCTATTTGAGAAACAAATGCTAGGTAATCACAGGAATTACATTACCTCTTGTTCTTACCCCTACAGATGGATCACCAATAATATTTTCGAGTGGGTGATATTTCTTGTGTCTCCATTCCTTTGGAAGATTTTCATGTGAAATTCCTTTTGTTGCATGTCTTCCAGAGGTGGATCATCCTTGTCCTCAATAGAGGAATTCTTTAGTTTCTTGGATAGCCCATCTGTATCATCATTTTCACTATCTTCTTCCTTTCTAAGGAAGGGTTAGTTTCATCAAAAATAATATGTACAGACTGTTCAATTAATAAATTACGTTTATTAAATACTCTATAGCCTTTGGGTTTAGAGGTGTACCCCATGAAGATGCCTTCATCTGATTTGGCATCCAGCTTACCAATGTCCATTTTTCCATTGTTGTGGATGAACAAGGACATCCAAAAGTCCTGAAGTGGCTGATCTTTGGCTTCTTCCCTTTGAACAGTTCATATGCAGTCTTCTTCAGGATTGGCCTGATCATTACTGGTTGATAATGTAGCTTGCTGTGTTGACTGCTTCAGCCACAAAGTATCTTGGCAGATCATATTCTGAGAGCATAGTTCTTGCCATATCCAATAGGGTCTATTCTTTCTCTCAGCGATACCGTTTTGCTGTGGTGTTCTTGGTGCTGAGAAATTATACTCAATTCCCTGATCATCACAGAATCTAGCAAACTTTTCATTCTGAAATTCACCACCATGATCTGATCGGATAGACATAATGCTGAACTTCTGATCTTTCTGGACTTTCTTGCTGAAACTGACAAAATTTCGAAAGTGTCATCTTTATGCTCTAGGAATGATACCCAAGTGAATCTTGAGTAGACATCGACTATGACAAATCCAAAGTTCTTTCCTCCAAGACTGGTAGTCCTCATTGGCCCAAATAGATCCATATGAAGGAGCTATAAGGGTTTTGAGGTGGTCACCACCGTCTTTGACTTGAAGGAGCTCTTGGTGTGCTTTCCCTTAGCACAAGGTCTACAGACACCATCCATTTTTGCACTGACCTTAGGTAGACCTTCCACAAGATTCTTCTTCAGCAATTTTCTCATGCCATCTATACTGCAATGACCTAGTCGTCTGTGCCATAATTCAGTAGATTTATCCTTATTTGCTGCCAGACAGACGTCTTGTTCCTTGAGTTCCTCAAGATAGAGCACATACAAATCTTTTCTCTATTAGCTTCAAAGATGACTGCTCCATCCTTCAGTATGCTGCACTTTGACTCTTGAAACTTGATCTGATGGCCTCTGTCACACAGCTGGCTGATGCTAATAAGGTTGTGCTTCAATCCCTTGACTAATAACACATCTTCTATGACTGTTTTTCCTTTGTTATTCACAGAGCCACTGCCTATCACTGTTCCTTTCCCATTATCTCCATAAGTGACTGTTCCTTCTTCAGCTTGGAGATGAGAGAATAACTTCTGGTTTCCTGACATGTGACTTGAGCACCCACTATCCAAATACCATTTGGATGCTCGAGGGATAACCTGAAATAAAAACATCAAGTTTTAGGTACCCAAATTCTTTTGGGTCCTGATGGGTTAGTGTCATTTATTTTACTTTTTATTATCCATTTCTTATGTCTTGTTGGGCATGTCGTTATGATATGTCCTAACTTGTTGCAGTGACTACAGCAGGATAATTTGGTTACTTTTTCTATATATTTGAAATCAGCTTTGTATGCTATATCTTGTTCAGGTACAAATTTTGGTGTTGGATATGTTAGGATAAACTATGGTTTCCTCATTATCTGGGGGTGTATATCCTAATCCATTTTTCTTCTTACCTGATCTTCTAGCACCTTTTAATATGAGGAATTTATACCATTGGTGAATTTTTCTAATGTGCTAGATAACTGTATATTTTCTTCTATTAGTGTTTTGATTTCAGTTCTTAGTTCATCTACATTTTCCTGTTTTTCAAGTTTAATTATTTGTTCATTCTTAGCTTTTAAGTCTTCACATAACAGTTCATTTCTTCTTTTAAGTTCAGTTATTTGACTTTCTAATTGATCATTTTCTGATTTTAGATCTGAGTTTGTATTTTCTATACAGACTATGTTTTTCTTGCTTACTTTTAATAGTTTGGTTACTTCTTTATATTTTTCATATAGTTCGTTGAAAGCCTCTTCTAAACTATCGGAATCAGAACCATTGCATGAATCAAAAGAAGAATCAGAGGTTAGCTTTTCTTCAGTATTAGCCATGAAGGCCAAGTTGCTTCTTCTTCATCGCTACAGGAGCTTGACTCACTGTCTGAGTCGCTACTGTTTTCCCATGCTGCTGCCATTGCTTCTTTTTGTACTTTCTGAACTTCTTGGAGCTGTCTTTCTTCCTGAACTCCGGCTTCTTAAATTTTGGACACTCAGCTTTAATGTGTCCAGGCTTCTTACACTCATAGCAGATGGATTCTGCTTTCTTCATTCTTTTCCATCTGGCTTCTTGAAGTCCTTATTCCTTTTGAAGTGCCTTCTACCTGATTGGAACTTCTTCTTCTTAGCCAAAATCCGCTGCAATTTTTAGATAGCATTGCTCCCTCATTCTCGCTGTCTGCATCACTTTCACTCTCAGCTGATCTTGCTTCTTGTGAATCTTCTTCAGCTTTTAAGGCGTTGGAGTGCTTCTTTCTGCTAGAGGACTCTCCCAGCCTTTCCATGTTGATCTCAGGCCATGAGGGACCCAATGAGCTTTTCTACTGACATTCTCTTCAGGTCATTGGCTTCTTCTATTGCTGTGACCTTGGGGTCCATGAGGACGGTAAGGATCTAAGTATTTTTCTCACCATGTCTCCAATCTCATAAGTTTTCCCCAGACCAGCTAGTCCATTTGTGATGTCAGTGAACTGGCTGAACATTTGAGTTATGGATTCACCTGATTGCATATGAAATCTCTCATACTGAGTGACAAGAATGTCGATTCTTGTTTCCTTTACCTTGTCTGTGCCTTCATATGTGATCCTGAGCTTTTCCCACATTTCCATTGAGGATTTGCAGGCAGAAACTCTGTTGAACTCCTTCTTACTTAGAGCACAGCATAAGATGCTCTTTGCTTTGCAATTCAAGGAGATCTTCTTTCTGTCATCATCTGTCCATTGAGCTTTTTCATTTGTGACTACCAGATCACCTTCTTCTACTATGGACCAAATTTGATAGTCGTGGCCTTGTAGAAAGTATTCCATTCTGGTCTTCCAGTAAGGATAATCTTCACCATCGAAGAGAGGGGGTCGGTTGACAGACTGACCTTCAATGTTGCCTTGGGCTGCCATGGATCTTTACTCTTCAGATCAATTGATCCTTTCTTTGTCGAAGAGACTCGCTCTGATACCACTTGTTGCCCAGTTTATGAGCCCAGAGGGGGAGTGAATGGGTCTTTTTAAAAATAATCTACAAGATACCTGTAACTAAAAATATTCACACAAACATTCTTCAAAGGAGGTTAGTGACTGTTAGTTTAAATATCAAACACACAAAGAAGACAATCACACAACACAAGAATTATCCTGGTTCGGACCTCCTCTCCTTAGAAGTCCTACGTCCAGTCCCTGAGCAACAACTCAGGATTTCACTAACTAGGGTACAGTCCCCCTAAGGACGCAACAACACCCAGCTCAGCTGGTCTTCCTTCACACCCGAAGAGAACAACAACACCCTGGATACCTCACTAGGTCTTCCTTCACAACTGAAGGGAACTACACCCTAGATACCACCAGGTCTTCCTTCACACCCGAAGGGAACAACAACTCAAAGAGAATTGAATGAAAATCAAGCCCCTAGATCAAGCTTTTAACAAACCAAGATCTGAAGCAACTAGCACTTAGAGGAAGAATCTAAACAAGGCACACTCTCAGAACTACACGGGCTCTCTTAGAAAATCTATTACAGCACAGAGAGCAAAAGAGATGAAGGTGATGAGGAAAGTGATTCTTGGCTCTGGACTCCTTCAGAAGAATTTGAATGCTAGAACAAGCGTTGTTGTTGCTTCTGTTCCTGACTTGAATTTATATCTTCAATTTGAAATAGTCCCGTTGAAGTAACCGTTGTCTCTTGGATTGATAGTTGTTAAACTATTTGTCATTTGGAAGCTTCAACTTTCTTTTATCCATTTGAGCATGCAAAGAGATAGGGTCTTCTGACGTCTGGGTCCAACGTTGTATGATAGAAAGTCTTCAGGACCCTGCACACATTAACTTCTAGACAACTCAAACTGTCTCTTGTTGTCAGTATACGTTGATGTGAGTATTCACTAGAATAGCAGTCCCAAATAGCTTGTTTTAAAAGATGCATACAGAGTAAGCACAATAATGGACGATATTGTCTGCATGCATGCAGAGATACGTTCAGAACTCATAAATGCAAGAGTGACAGATAGATATATGCGTGACTTTGACTAGTCAATGCTTCAAGAGATAAGATAAAAATCAAGTTGATATAAACTGTAAAGTCGTTGTCTATATGACTTATGAAATCGTTATACTAACAAGTCATTATAGAGAGCAAATCGTTATGAACACTTATCAAGTCGTTATGAAAACTAACAAGTCATTATAGAGAGCAAATCGTTATGAACACTTATCAAGTCGTTATGAGCTCTAAAGAAATCGTTGCGTAAAGCAAATCGTTGTGAGCGCTTAAAGAAATCTTTGTGCAAAGCAAATCGTTATGAGCGAGCAAGTCATTGCGAGTTCTTAAAGAAATCGTTATGGTAACTTATGAAATCGTTACAACAAGCAAGTCGTTGTGAGTTCTAAAGAAATCGTTATGGTAACTTATGAAATCGTTACAACAAGCAAGTCGTTGCGAGTTCTAAAGAAATTGTTACGGTAACTTATGAAATCGTTACAACAAGCAAGTCGTTTTGAGTTCTAAAGAAATCGTTACGGTAACTTATGAAATCGTTACAACAAGCAAGTCGTTGTGAGTTCTAAAAAAATCGTTACGGTAACTTATGAAATCGTTACAACAAGCAAGTCGTTGCGAGTTCTAAAGAAATCGTTATGATAACTTTAGAATCGTTGCGGCGAGCAAGTCGTTACGGGTCTAAAGAAATCGTTGCGATAACTTATAGAGTCGTTATAACATCGACTTGATTGAAACAACATGACTTTTCGGTCTTATAAGGAAATCGTTATGAATTTCAACAGAAATCGATATGGACTTAGAGAAATATCATGTTGAAAAGATTAAAGCTTCAGAGAAGTAATGCAAACCTTTATTGGCTTGATTGACCTTGGTATTTTTCCTGTACTTTAAGACTTATGAAATATTCATTAGATATTATTTATCAAAAATGGTTTAGTTTTGTTAATCACCAAAATACATATGTAATTAATTAAAATTACATGGGGACAGACTGATCATCAGGCCTTTTGTAGTAAAGCACGTCAAGTATGGATCCGTCAACCTGTCGAAAGGATAAAAGATTTAGAAAATCTTTCCTGAGGATGCAAAGACCAATCCAAGCGCTTATAGCTGCAAGCTCACCTCTGCATGCCTACGACCAGTCTCTCTAACGAGCATAAAGCTGTGAGACAACGAGCATCTGAACGACTAATTCAACGGTCAAAATTGCGACGACCCTCTTTATACTGGTACGATTATACCAATCCACGTCGATATAATGAACGTCATCACAGTGGGACATTTACCCAAACAATAACATACGATTGAGATGCTCATAAATGTAAATACAGAATAGCGGAAACAAAAGAACTACTTGTCTTTATTTCATCATCCACATTTAACATACATGATTCAAAGACAATTTAAGATAACTAAAGTCCCCAAAAATTAAAGTGCTAAAAATCAAATTACATAGCTTGTCCACCATTTACATAATAGTTTCATTACAATGCCTCAATTACATACAATTTAAAGCAAAATGTCACGATGACAACTCCACCAGGCTACTCGCCACGCTCGGAGTCACTTTCCACGGTCTCCTCTAACGATGTAGGATCACCAACTAAACCTGTACGCTGAAGCAAGGAATGAGTCTAAAAGACTCAGCAAATAACACCACATACCTCATACATGCATATATCACAGTAGGTTTTTCATTTCAATTTACAAAGCAAAACATATAGCATACTTGGACATTGATAAAAGACAACCTATCATGACAATTCTACAAAATTTAAAACACATGGTACATGATTTAAGCCATTCCAAAATAAATATCCTATCACATGCTTTCTACTCATTCAATCACATGAAAGCTCTGTTTCAAATCAAGCTACAGCATGGAAGCAACCACACATGGGATTCTTGTCTACATAAAAGGAAACATTCCTATCATGGTTTCTACACATTCTTGCACATGCCATTTATCATTTCATACACATTAAGGTTGCTGTTTTGACATACTTTAGCAATTCACATCCTATTGCATGAGAGCTACAATTCCAATTGATTACAACACGATAGCAATTAAATATGGAATTGTTCACACATATGCAAGAAATGCTCCTAGCATGGATTCTACGCATCTTTACACACATAAAACATTCTTATAAACACCTTTAGGTTGCTGTCATAACATAATTTCACATTAACATATCATAGGCCACAATTTCTCAATTTAACATAATGGTTTCACATGTCTACACAATTACTCATTCACATAGTTCCCTTTTTACACATTGCACATTTACACCTATTCACACTACACAATTTACACATAATCACATTCACATTTCACGATTTAGTTCCGTGACACATAGTCCAAACCACCATTAGAAGGACACATCACATACACATAACACATAGACGTCACCTAGGCAATACAGTGACGACTCTTGGACTGCGCAGACCGGGAGAACAAGTCTCCACCCTAACCAGTGGTACTTGTCCACCTCCAGGATTTCATCCTAATGCCCTTAGGATCTTAACACATTGACCTTCCCATGGGCACTTTCCATGGTACGGTCCACGACCCTTTATGGAAGCAGTGTCACACATGGCACACACTTTTACACGTTACACATTTCAAATTTTAACACACATATTACACGTCTTTACATTCTCTCACTTATGCACATGGCTCTGTTTTCCTAATCATGATACTATTTGTTGACAAAAATCAAACACTCAGTAGCTCACATTAATCAGGTTGGCAATCACATTATCAACTCATATTCATGATAGCACGCATTTGTCACATGTTTTCACATGGAAATTTCATAATACACTTTACAGTTATCCAAATATCACAAAATTTTAACCACACACTAGTTGCAGTTTCATGACCTCACATACAAATTTCCAGATTTTTATGAGTCATATTACATTTACAGAAATTAAAACATTCAATTGCATGCCATTCATAATTCAATTTATCATGGAACATAACATGAATATCCAGTTTGACAGTTCACAGCCCTGAACCTAACATACACATCATCACGGAACTTTTCCCCGGATTTACTGCACAACACACAATTCACAGTAAATTTTACAAGTCAGACACATGTCTTCTATTTCCAAAATAGAAATTACAGTAAATCCCACAATCATGGAAAAATTCTCAAAATTGCAGGGCATGGACTGATACGTATATACATGGTTTAGAAAATTTTAGGGCATTCTACTCTTCAGGGATCATGTAGACAGTAGGTGAACATGCATAATCTATTTTTCCAAACATGTATTTCAATAAGTCTAACAATTTATGCCATTCCCCAAAAAGCATAGAAAATTTCACACACATCACATTGTCTATTTTACATAACATATATGATTACATTATATCCTCAAGCGAAAACAATTCGAAAATTAATCATATAGAAGGGAGAATAGCTCACTGTTCTGCCCTTAAGAACTTAACAGCATAGTCGGGCCGTTAACGGAGCTTAACGGCAACATCGTTGGCCGTTAATTGAAGATCTTAACGGCAAGGGGTCTTGCCGTCAAGTTCAGGTCTGTGCAAAAACACAGATCTGAGCTCCAAAAGAAGGAGAAGTGTGGGGATCTAGGACACGAGGAAAATATGTAAAAATGATAAAACCCTACTAGACACCTACATGAACGAAGTGAATGGGTTACTTGCCTCTAAATAAATCTCCAAAGGGGTCAAAAGTGTCGTTGAAGCTCTCCTTGGGTAGTCCCAAGAAGTCTCCAAAACACCACTCCTCCGGGTTCTTGGTCGACCTCCACAGCAAGCTGGGGTCGGGGAAGCCTTCTCCTTGGTCCACTCTGGCCTCCAGTTGCAAGGGATCACCGGATGAAGCTCCAAGTTGCCGGATCAGAGCATGCAAAGTCTGGTTTTTCTCACAGAAGCTAGGGTTTCTCTCTTCTCCTTGCAAAGAGCCAAAGAGAACTCTTCTGGTGCAGAAGGGGGTTTAGTTTATAGGAGAGGGGTTTAGGGAACCCCGGAGAGGTGATGGGATGGCCTGATAGCCGTTGGGGACATCTCCTCAATGGCTGGGCTTGCTTGCCCCCGTAATTTCGGGGTCTGCAACGCATGCAGGTCAGAGATATTAACGTCCACATCCATGGCCGTTGACTTAAGTATTAGCGTCCATCGAGGTGGACGCTGACTCACCATGGACGTCCATCCATGTTGACGCCAATTTGGCCCTTCGGCCAGAACTTAAAACATGCAGAAACCATGCTTAACTTATACATATATATATACCATCATGTACACACTACCACCATGTAATTCATACACTATTTACAACTAATTATACACATGCACACATAAGTATAACTAGTTAATACGCACGTAGATATGTACATCTATGCATACGCAAGCATGAATTATTTACACGTAATAAAGTAATACAACAAAATTCGAGGGCCATACAAAAATATTTTGCAAAAGATAAATAGAAGATTGTTGACTCCATGAAAAAAGTATGGTTAAGAGATAGAACCACACACAGAGCCTACAGAGAGTTTGCGAGCATCAGAAAGAAGAGCTTTTCGCTTCACTCCACCATTCTTTTAGCTTTTAGCTCTCAGCCTTTCATTGCTTAGTCTTTTGGAGAGCTAGTTGTTGTTCTGAGAGATTTTAGTGTTGAAGATTTGTCTCTCTCAGACATTGCC